>JASCZW010008769.1:0-47636 GCA_034211315.2 Aedes japonicus | reverse complement strand
ATCATCCAAACATGAACTGAAATGCACATGTGTTTTCCAAAAGTATGGAAATAATTCTATCATGCTGTCAGCTTCTTATACTTTCCACTACAAATAGAGAACCACAGATTGTGGAACGTCACCCAGGTCAGGTTGTTAGGTTATAGAACACTCGAAACTTTTGTTAAGTTCCGAACCACCGAAACACGGCGAACGCGAATGTGCCAAATTTGAGAGCTTACATTCTCCACCTAAGAAGATTCAAAAGTGAAAAGGCAGCATGCAAGAACCTTCCCTGAAACCGTCAAACAATACCCTGCAACCACTTTTGTTCTCCAGAGATCTTCCCGTCATTCCTTTGAATATTATTTCGGACAGTAATGTACTTACATTTCATCAATATCGCACATAATAGTTTCACTCCACACCCCGTCCGGAAAGTGAATGGAAACTCACACAACCGTACCATTTTGGGAAAGTCTCAAAAGACGCATACGGGCGCACATCGTGTCTGAAGAACCTAGCAAATGTGATGGCATTACCGAGAATCATGTTCAAACACTTTCTGGCAGCGCAAAAACCAGCAGCAGAAGCTTTCTTGAGCTGACGCAGCGAGACCAACAACCAGACTGACCAATTTGTTCGTTCCAACGTCGTTCGTTCCTTTGATCGAGCAGGGAATGCTTTCCTTTCCTTCACATTTCAAACAGCGATATTCAACAGAAGACGGAAGACGAAGATGTAAGCAGACTGCAGGTTACCTTCTTGCAGATTTTGAATGACAGCATTTCTTCCGGTTCAATGCAGCAACCCGATGGGAACGGAGCAAAGAGCAACCTGGCGGAAGTGGGAGTGGGTGTGGGTTTCGATGTTTGCTCTATCGTTCCAGCAGGGTGAGTTGCGAGAGATTTGTTTGATGGATTGGCAAATGCAATGGCAAATAGAGAGTAGCGCTTCTGAAGAACTGTCCGTGTTTTGTCCTCTGATGGATGGCTCGGAAGCAGATGATTGTCGAATAAATCAAAATCAAGCGAAATTGTTTTTGGGAGCGGGTTGTTTCGGAATGGAAAAATGTGCCATTGTTGCAAAATTAGGAACTGTGGCATCATTTCCGGGACGAAAAAAAGCTTCCGCTGCGGATAGTTTCTTGATAGAGAGTGGAATAGGAAAAAATGAATACAAAAGACGAAACGTCTTATCATTAGTAAGTAAAATAAAAGCTCCTCCTTCTGTTGCTCTGCTCCAATCCACAAAAGGAATTTTAACTCAGCAGGAATCAGACGGAAGCAGGAACATTGAGCCATGGCTGATGCACGTTTCTTCTTTGCTGTTGCTTTTTGCATTACATCAGTTTGAAGCTTGTGTGTGTGTTGTTGTATATATCTACTTTTGTAAGCAGTAGATGCTGCTCAGCGATGTCTGATGACCATTGGGAACATCTTGAAAAACTCACTGACGTGCGTAGGTAGGATTGATGGGAAAAAAGTTCTCCAGTTGATCGATTGATACGTTTTCCTAAAAATTTTCCAAACCTAATAAAAAGTCGATTTTATCAGTGAGCAACCCCCTTTGGTCGCTACCTGCGTGACGTCTGACCAAACAGCGAAGAAGTCCAGAGACGATGAAAACTCCCCGAGATTGATTCCCATTCAAATGGAAGTGCACAACTGCTTCCAACCGGCCTGTGAAGTAAGATATCATAAAAGGAGGAAAATCAAAAGCAAGATTTTCGCAGGAAAAAAAAGGAAATGCGCTCCCGAACCCGGCTTTCATTCACCGGTGCTCAGGAACGGGAAAAAGAAAATGCAACTTGAATGAACCGGGGCAGCTGCCTTCGCCAGTGTCCATTCATGGTGGTAAACAAAGTTTACCAGCTTCGAGGAACTCACTCCAGCGACGGAAGCGGAAAATTGCGAGGCCAAATCAGTTGAAAGTAATGGAGAACCCTGTCGGAAAGCAAACAAAAAATCTATTGGTACTGACTGGGGTGGAAAAAAAAAGTCGAATGGCATTTCAACGAATCCGGTTGGGTGTGTGGGTGTGTTTGTGTTAAACTCAGCTAGCGAATGAATGACATTACCTGACGGCCAACTGACCCGATGTAACTCATCGTAACGAGGTGTAAAACTTTTCCAATAAGTTTTCCCCGATTTCCTGTCTCTGGTTCTCTCGAATCTATCCCTTGGTTGCTCATGTTAGGTGCATCCAGGTGACACGTCCCGGACATATCATCCAAGATGTGGCCAAGCAGGGACATTCACTTGTCATGTCAATGAATTCAATTTAAAGTTGGCTTCGGTGACACGTTTGATTTGTTTGTTCTTGTCGGAGTTACAACTGATTGACTGGCCTTTTTGTGGCTTCTAACGATGCTGTCGGTTTCGATTCAACGGCATCGTTTCTGGAAATTGATTTCAGCTGACGTTTGAAATGTGGAATGGGACTATGGTCGAACTCTGCATTATTCTTTACAGGCAGATTGTGTTTATAATAACTGATGAAGAAAATTAAACCAACTTAGCTAAACTGATTTGTTCGATAATTCATGCACTTCCCAAATAACATTGCCAAAACCATCCAGCTTTATTAAGTTTTATTAAAGTTTTATGAAAGCCACTAGAAATGAATTTGGTTTTATTACGGCAGCAAGAGGTGCCAATAGGTTTCAAATTTTAGTCAAGTTTATTAGAACACAGTGTCTTCACAACGATCTTAAAACCTTGTCTTCTAAAATTCAGTTTACTCCTATCAAAGGTTTTATTTTAACTTTATGAACTCGTGAAATGTTGTTTTGAAATGCCTTTTAAGGACTCATTCAAATTATCGTATAGTGGTCTGTTGAAATAGCATTTCAAATCCATTTGGCCTCCAGTAAATGCATTAAACGGCTTATTGGCATTGAGGGAAGTCACCAAATGACCAAATAGTTTTATAGTAGCTATTGCGAATGTATTTTGGATTTTTGGCAAAACTATGATTTCTTACAGTTACACCACATTTTAAATGTGATGCCAATGAACTGTAGATCAGAGACTAATTTTGTCATTCTTTTAAGATAGCCTTATTGGATGCCATAAATTGTCAGGCAATTCATGATAAATTTATCGAATATATTTGTTTCAATTTTGTTTTCGTCGATGTAAACTCGCATAATCTCCTAGGCGCTTCTGCGCTTATCGTGCCAATACTCACCATAAAATTAAATGCGCATATGATTTGGAGCATGATACGCAATATAAAACTCAATTTGTTTTGGATATTTTGCTATCGACGAAAATCCTCTCACAATCCAATGAAACTTTGTGGGTGTGTAGACTATATCTTTTCAAGCACCTTTGCATACTTTGTTTTAAAAATATATTCTAAACTGCCGTTTGAATAAGGGCTTAAGTTTTTTTTTAAATTTAGCATAACTCAAAAAGGACAGGACTTACAAAAAAGGTGATGTAAAAGTAACTCTTAGAAAATTTAATTAACTTTCATGAGCAAAAATGTAAAAAATTGTAAATATCGATTCGACACGTACAAAAAAAAAATAATTAAGTCAATTTGCAAAATGGCTACCTTGAAATTGGACGAAATTTGTTTTCAACACAGGCAATATGATTGTCTTAAAACTTTGTCAAACAATGCAAGATGTGCACTCTTAGGGGATAAAAAGTTTTTCCAATTCCAACTTTTTCATGACCTATTTTTACCGTGTATCACGCAAACTCGTCTAGTTATGGTATTCAACGCCGTAGAATAGAATCCGTTAAAATTTTGAAGTCATAAAGAGTTAAATATATTGAACATCTGTGCAAAAAACAATAATCGTCTAGACTAACATTAGAAAAGGGTCAAAAAACACTATAACATCAGTAGAACAGAACCAAACATGTACGTTTACGTAAAAGTCATTCATCTGCTTGTTTGTATATTTCTATTTTTAGGGCGTAGCTCCAATATCTTTGGGGGTAAGTCTAGTTCTAAGTCTTTTGCTTTTTGAGTCATGTAGATTTATAAAAAATCAGTCAGATTCGAGTGCTCGATACGTTCGGACGTGTTTTCGCTGTGCTCTCGTGATTGAGAAGGGCTCTTGTTGCAAATGTAGGATTCATGCCATCATTATCTTTTAACAAAAGTAACTTGCTACATAACATTTTCTGCAACAAATGGTGAAGTGCTTGAAAATAAACAAGAAAAGAAAATTATATACCAACGATTGTCCTGATTCGAGGCTATAATCAGATTGTAAAGTAAACTGTAAAGGTGTAAAGTGTAAACTATTGGAAATTGTTGAAAGTATTGAGGTACTCATGCTGTACATATATGGAGGTCAAGAAGCTTGAAAAGTTAAGAGGAATTGCATACATGTATGCCAGTAATCTCTAATCGCTGTGTAGTAGTGCAATGTGTTAGTGAAGCCGCTTAATGGAATATAATGGCAGTTCCACCGTTTTGGTACCTCTGAATGTACCGATAAATGCCCAGAGCCAGTGTGACATTACATTGGTGGCCGTTCCAAGGATAAGTATTGTTAATTTTCATTGATGACTGATATTGTTGTCTTATTCATATACGTTTGCATTCTTCTGTAGTCTAGTGAACTTTTACTGATTTTCTCTAGCAGTGATTGTGTCCTGAATTCAACGAGGTTTAAGAACAGTAGACCATAGAATCGCATGGTTGAGCAAAATTGGGTTCTTTTTGGTTTTCTGGTTGCATCAATTGATAAAATACATCAAGATGGGACATCTATTTACTGCCAGATTTAGCGATTTTTTGAATTGTATGTTGCATCTTTTAGTATTGGTTGAGTTGAAAAATTTATGGAGAGTTTCCATAAAGTGTGTCACGCTTGTAGTGAAGGGCCTGTTAACTGTGAAGCAATCTATACAAAATGGCATTCAAGCTGCATGTCACGGTGGTTGAAAATGGGCATTTCCTGCGTGACGTACTTAATGGTCGAGCCCCTATCCCACATTCCTTTTGCGCTCATCAACACATACATGTTGATAACTGTTGGTTAGGTTTAACAAGCTTTTGTTTTCAGACTTTATCGCTGTACTCCGTCTGTTGCTGGTGTTGGTACTTTGGTGTTGCGAAATTGACTATGGATCAGTTTATATGTATAATAACGTAGCATTAGGTTACACATACTCATGGAGGCTGTAACGGTGTGCATGTAGTGAACCGGATGGCTCACATTTCCAAAGACTAACATAGTGAAAGGATTGCTTCCATCTTCCGCTCTATTCGTGCAGCTTGCAGTTGGGTTGGTCAGTCTCGTTGGATGTTGAATGGATTTTCTAGAACAGAATTGTAAGCGGCGTCTGGGGCTGGGTGGTTGAACGAGGGTTTTTATGCATGCGCTTACAAGGTGTCATGTGCAAATAAGGGGTGTAGGATCGTATTTAAGTGCATTTGTTTGGTGGTGTCCATTGGTTTCGATGGTCCATTGGTTTCGAGCTCATCAGGCCGGGCTCTTCGATCGCTCGGGTTGCTCTTTTTGAAATGTGTCAGTAAGGGCTTTTGGAGACATATCTTCTGGAGTAGTTGGTTGCTCTTCGGAAGAGAAAAAAATGAGCGAATGGTTAGAAAGTGGAAATCGTTTTGATGAAGTATTGTTTTTGTTGGTTTGACTGATCGACTCTGCTTTTCAGCGTTTCCATAATATAAACACATATGTACTTATACCTTGTTTTTCAGCTGCAGGCCATTGGATGTCAGAAGTATTGTGTACATACATATATTATATTAGGTTACGTAGTGTGCCTGAGGTCACATTGAAAATTTTACTATTCACATTAGGTTCGTAGTGGCAGGGCGCTTTGGGAGCAGCCTATCATCCTGATCCTAATAACATGGGAGGACATAACGGGGGAAATGGAGGCAAAATTCTTCAATATTTTTTTTTTTTTTTTTTTTGATACGATAGGATATTATTGCATATAAATTGGTTTCAGGTTATTGAAATTTGGGATGTACTGTTTTTGCACGATGTATTTCTGAGAGACTAATTGTTTTTTTTTATGTCCATTTGTAGCTTTTTTCTTCTTCACCAAAAACATATAATTTATAATCATTCTCTTTCTATTTCACAAACATTAAGAATCATTATGGGACCAGACCAACAAGTATTAGTATTTTAATATTTCAATAAAAAATCAGTCGATATCAGGTGTATATTGTAGCCTGGCTTATTATGTTATTTGAATATAAATTTTAAAAACAAATTCTAATAACAGCAGATCTTAATCCCATAAAAGCAGCAACAGTGAAAGCTCGATGACCAGCTAAGTAACGGATATATATATGTATATATGTATATATATGTATGTATATATATATATATATATATATATATATATATATATATATATATATATATGTTTATATATATATATATATATATATATATATATATATATATATATATATATATATAGTATATTCTACTACAGTTTTCTGGTTTGCTCGTATTATTATTTTACATTATAACTCAGTTTATTATTTTTTATGATATTATTGTAGTTTTTTTTAAATTGATTTGATCTTGCACTTATATTTATTTAATTAAAATCGCTATAGAACCTGTGAGACACACTTCAAAAAGTTATTGTGTTGCAAGGAAACGGAACAGCATTTTCAAATTGAGGTTAACTATTTCTCATATGATATATTATTGTACTGTGTATTGTAAAATATGTTTGAATTATTGTACCCAAGTATTGTAAAATATGTTTGAATCATTTTTTTTCTTGTAGCTACTTTATTGTATAAATTTTCAGGTTTACAAATGGAATTGTCATAATCATTCATATATTTACTCACTATATTATTTATCACTATTATATTCATTCACTATATTTTTGTAGTACTATATGACATTGAATATATATACTGGGAAGGAGGGAGCAACAGGGTATCACTCAAGCTGGAATTGGGCAATGGAGTGGTACTGACAACCGGCGTCTAGGAGGGTACAATCAGTATCATTTTCTTTATCCTACCGATTTGATTGTGATGCTGTATATTCTACCCAACAGTTTCAGCGAGAGTGACGCGCCCTTCTTAACAAGCCATCCGGTAGAAAGCTTAATAAGTATAGCGAATTGGGTTATGCGATTTGTTGGATCGTATCGTTGGAAGGAGAATCTTAGGTTCCCGCAGGTTTCGCGTAAGTGTCTCTGCTTACGGGTCCGCACCACCGTTTATGGCCCTTCATACAGCGTTACTGTGAATACAAACCGGCAACTCAATTTGATCTTTATATTATGTGGAGCTGCATACATGACAAGGTCTTAGAAGGGATGGTGGCTACTTTACATACATACATACATTTAGTATCTCAATACAACATCGTATTATTTGCATCATATCATAACTGCATATTTTTATAATCATAATAAAATTATTTATTAAAAAATAAATAAAAATAATTGATGAAGTTTAATACTTCAAGGTTACAGGAAATTTATTCCAGATAGTACAGATATTTTATTGCATTGTATCTTGAGGTGATTTTCTTTTAATGTAGATCATTGAATATAAATAAAATTATTGAATGCTCTTCAAATCTGCTGTTTAAGTTTATCCAGATGTCATGAATACATTCATATTTTTCATTTTTTATGTATAATCAAATGTTTAATGTTTTATTATATTTACAAAATGATCTTCACATTCCAGAGTAACATTCATCTGCCACTGATTGAGCTGTAAAGATGCAACAAGCTTCATGTTATTATCATTTGCCTATTAATACTGCTTTAATTATTTCATCCTAATTTTTAAAATTTCAGGATGACGAATTGCAACTATGAAATATTAATTAAATATTCTAGTATATTTCATTGCCCTATTACATACAACATAGAATTGAATATTATGATTATATATATATAATAAATACTGGGTTGGGAGGAGCACCAGGGTATCATTCAAGCTGAAACTGGACGATGGTTTGATTGACTGCCTGAGTCTAGGAGGAATAAGTAGCATCATTTTCTACATCCTACCGATTTGATTATGATGCTGTGAATTCTACACCAACAGTTTCAGCGAGAGTGACGCGCTCTTCAACAAGCCATCCTGTAGAAAGCTTAATGAGTATTGCGAATTGTGTTATTCGGATTTGTTGGATCATATCATTGGAAGGAGATTCTTAACTTCCGTGATTTCGTGTAAGTGTTCTGCTTACGGGTCCACCCCTCCGCTTGTTGGCCCTTCATACAGCGATATTGTAATTCATATCGGTGGCTCAATTCGATCTTGCTATTAAGTGGAGCTGCATCCAAGCCAAGGGTTAGAGGGGATGGTGGCTACCATACATACATACATGTAGATTTATAAAAAATCGATCAAAAACCTTAAGCCCTTTTCAAGTGGCAGTCTAGATAGATTAAAAAAAACATAGTATGCAAAGTTGCTTGAAAATACTAAGTCTACACACTCACAAAGTTTTATTTCATTCTAAGAGGGTGCAGCCAATCAGAAAGACGAGTTGGCGAGGAATTCGTCTATCAAACAAAATATTCCGCAACACTTGAACTGAATTCATAGATATTATTTTCTGTTAAATGAATCAGAAGAGCAGAGAATCGGAAAAAGCAGAGAAACAAAAACCAATCACATTACCACAGTGAACTTTGACAGCTGTGGCCATTAGGCCCTATGCTGGTTTTGTTGGAAACCAATAAGTTTTATGAGGGTTCTCAAGTGGTCATAACATCTCTTACTAGAACATTTTCAAAATCTTTATTGTCTTGTAAAGGTTGTATTAATTTATTTTCACGGCCGTCTATAGAGTGGGCCACTTTGTACACATTTTGGTTTTAAAGATGCAAATAGGAGGTGCTGGTGGACAAAACAGTTTTGAATGTATTTTTAGAAACAAAGCCGGGAGGAGTGCTATACAGCTGGGATGAAACTTAAACTGTTACTTGGGTATCCCAAGTTACATTAAAAAAGCTTAGTGGATTTGTTTTTGATTTATTAAATTATAATGATATAATGCATTGATTCCTATTGGGGTGTCAATGGTATGTATGGGAACAAATGTCAATAGAAGTATAAAAAACGATATTGCTCACAAGTTTCATTACCTTAAAATATAATACAACACACAAGTTTAGCTCAATCAAACATGATTTAAGGGTGCCTCTAACCGATCAAAGTCTTGATATTTTTCCCGTGAAACCAAAAATTAATCTCCAAAAAAACTTTCAAATGCATTTAACTTCGATATCTATTGTTATGTTAAACAAATGTTTTGAGAAACAGGTTTTTCCATCAGAAAAAAATGGGACTGAAAACAAAACTTAAGATGAAATTTGAATTAATCGAATTTCAAATTTGGTTTGTATCAGACGAGGCTTAGAAGAACCTCTAATACATCAACATTTTGAATTAGCTGGAATTGAAATTGAATAAAACAAACATGGGAAAATATTCATAACATGTTTTATTTTACTCCCTGAAAGTTGATTGGTTGAACGGGCGAATTTTGCCGAATATTTGTGTGTGTCGCAATTTGATTCAGTACACCCTTTATGGACAGCATGATCCAATACGCTTCATGTCTGCTAGCTTCAACCAATCGTACATGCTTTTTGGTTTCAACGCTTCTGCTGCTACGCTTTCGGAAAGGCGCTGAGAAGAAATTAGGATGTTTTCTGGTGTTTCCTAACATCTCTGTGGGGAGAGTGAATTCATAGTTTTACTTACTGCTTACGCATATGATAAATGTTTAATTTAGGTGTTCTGTACGGGCTTGTAGTTGATAATTTAGAAAAAAAGATATGGGTTTTTTTCGCATCTGCATGCGGCCGAATCATTCAGACTTTTCCTCATCAAAACTTCATTAAGACTGCTAGTCAGATGAAAAAGGTGAAACAAATATGTAGACACATGTTTATCAGACACATTTTGCATCACCCACTAAAATTACCAAACGTTGACAAAAATGCAAAATTAGTTATGTCTTTTCTTGGTATCATCATGCGGGTTCTAGATAAGTCTCAAGTCTTGTTTAATTTTATTCCATTTGTTCTGAACAAGAAGATTATGTTATCTTATCGTAGCCCATAGTTTTTAGTGCATTACTCATAAATAAATATAAACCCATAGCCAAAGTGATAAAAAAACAGATTATTGTTGTTGATAATTTTTTCATGGAAGGTAATTAAATTTAAGCTTACTGGAAAAAAAAATTCTACGCCCTTGCGAGCGACCTACCGGCAGTTAACTGGAACATTCGCCATGGCGGACGAATACATGAGTGTACGCATGTTTTTGAGTTCTTTCTTCGTTTTATTTATCAATTCCTTCTCAGTTTTCACGACAAAACTGTTGGAGTAGATCTTACGGTTCAGATTGGCCCAGAATTTCTCGATGGGACGCAGCTGGGGGACGTTGAACGGGTTCGTCGACTTGGGCACCACATCGATATTCAGCCGCTCAATCTCCTCCAACGATCGCTTCGAGTAGTGGGCCGACGCCAGATCCAGCCAGAACACCGCGTCTTCGCCCTTATGGTATTTCTTGATGAACAACGCAACATTCGGCAAGCATTTCGTACCATAAGTGACCCAGTTTACGCCAGTCCGGAGCGAAAGAAGAGCGGCTTTGACATCCTCTTCTTGCTGATTGTCAGCCACAGCAGCACCTTCTTAGGGAACTTGGTGTGTGAAATGACCTTCACCTCGTAGCTCACTTCCTTATTAAAATCTTTAAAATTCGAAGTGCCTTGCCAGTCGTTGCTATCCAGGGTGAGATAGGTCTCGTCGTCCATCACCACCGCCATATCGCGTTTCGCCGGGAAAGTCGAGTTGACCATCCTCCCGGCCAAGTGCACGCAGCGATGTAGCCACTTTTTCCTCGGTCTTCCTCTTCAGCATCCTTTGGAGCTTCGTGTCGCTCAGGGCCGTTAGCCTTCCGAAACCGGGCTTTCTTGCGATGCTCAGATTGTTGTCTAATAGTGTCAAGATGTATTAGATGCCGGAACGGGCGTATCTGTCGTCCACAAAGTGCCGCACGATATCCGTTTTCGACGCGGCGGGGTGCCGTTCTTTGAACGCGCACACTTCCGAACGGAGTTGCTGCACTGTTTTTGCCATCACGGTTAGAGTTCGACTGATAGAGCTGTCATTTATCTGCTTTTTGTCTGCTGACTCATGGGTTACTATGATTGATGCTTCGTGGCTAGTTTTGTCAGTGCGAGTGAAAGTAAACCCACGAATAATCGGTAATTTTCATCAATTGATTTAATGAAAACGTTAATAAACAGGATAACTTTTTTTTTTCAAAAAAAATCATATAAATGGTTTTCCAGCTTATCCAAGCAATTTTCCTTCATTGCGAAAAATTTTGTAGGAAAACTGCTAACCCTGAATTTCTTAATATTGACTTTCGTTCATATATTCATAAACCCTACGTGTGGACAAAGTTTCGTAACAATTTGAGACCCTTCGGTCCAATCTGTACGATAATAATAAAAAAAAATCCTCAACAGTCAATTTGTCGAGCAATGCGCCATTTTTGCGTGCAATGACGTCACGGCACTCCTAGGTGCTGAAATTAAAATGAATTAAAACAAGTTTTTCAAGACTAACTTAAAGCCTCACATCCCTTGTGGAACCCTCTGTCATGACCCGAAGCGAAGAGTCAGTTCCATTGTGGTTATGTCACATGAATTAGTTTTTACCCTTCTTACATCAATAGAAGGGTATTAAGATCGCTTGAAAACTCGACTTTTTATCCGAGGCCCACAGGGCCGAGTGTCATATACCATTCGACTCAGCTCGACGAACTGAGCACATGTCTGTGTGTATGTATGTGTGTGTGTGTGTGTGTGTGTATGTGTGTGTGTGCGTTACAAATAATGTCACATCGGTTTCTCAGCCATCTGTGAACCGATTTCAGTTCTGTTGACGGCAAATGGAAGCTACAACATTCCCATAGAACGCTATTGATTTTTTTTTCATTCGGACATTTCGTTACGAAGATATGAACGAAACAGTACTTGAAGGCCTATTATAATAGTAATCAAACAGTTTAGTCTCCGATTACATACTGAGCTATTTGTGTACCGATTTTAGTTTTGTTGGTGCCAAATTAAAGCTATGATATCTCCAAATAACTGGTCAAAATTTCATTATGATTGGATAATCCTTCATGGAGATATGACCAAAACAATACCTGAGAGCACATAATTGTGAGATGACAATATACTCGTTGCAGTGCAAAACCAAACAAGACCAATCACACCAATCGATGCCGCTTGCATTCTATTGTGTCGCATCTGCGGCGTTGTATAGCACATACAGCGGACTAGCCACACTATGCGACTGTATAGAATTAGAGCAGCATCGATTGGCTCGAGTGGTCTGGTTTTGAACTGCAACGAGTATATTCGAAAATTACACAAAGTCTCCATTTACTATTTTCAACGAATATGTACTTATTAGGCATCTTGAATCCATATCGATAATCAAAATTGACGCTTAGGATTGTGTAATAATTCATGCTATGGACTGATCATATGAAATTTCTAATATTTATGTAATTTCTCCTTTTATATAACTAACAAACACAGGTCATTAAAGACTATTAATGGAAATATTTTAATTTTTGTTCAATCCTGAGCAATACGTTCAGGATTGACAAAAAGTTCATTTTATCAACTGAATGTATGGCATATTGAATATTTCTGAATCTTCTTGGAATTTCTGATGAAAATATGTATCAAGTACAATATTGCCCACATTTGAATTGTAATTCTGGTGAAATGTAAGAAGGGTTCAGTCTCACCATCGGTGGATTAATGCGGGTTTTCTACTGTATTTATCTATACATTTGGGTGTTTGCCAAATTTGGATTTTTCAAATAGATTCCTAAACAGGTAAAAGAGTATTTTTCATATATTTAGTAACCTAATGTCTGTGCTCCATCGCAATATTTTCTACTGTGATGTGTCCAACTCAATGGGTAAATTCAACTGAAGGTGAGTTTTAAAGAAGGGGAACTTGGATTAGAGCACACTTAGCCACTAGTTGACACAAAATATTGGCCAACGTGCATTTGCACATTTGTTTGAGGATTTGTTAGGCAACACAAATTTCCAAATTCTAAGTTCGGATGCCGTGTTGCATTATTACCCGGACTCTTTTACCTTACCTCTGGACACTTTTCAAACCACAAACTGACATGTAGCTGTGAGCTTGTAAAGTTGTCATAATATCGTATTAGCGATAAATCTGAGAGGGTTGATTCATCGATTTATTTTGCAAATTTTCCAAGTTGTAACATTCCGCCCACTTGCATGTTAGGTGGTGGGAGTTTCTTTCGTGATTTTAAATCGGTGAATTGTGAATTTATAGTTAGGTTATTACATGATGCGTAGGGAGGCTGTAGTTATACATTGAGGGTGGCTGAGCGGAAGAGATGAATTGAAATTAGCTTTCAGATGATTTGTATATAGATCAAACAAATAATTAACCTTCAAACATTATATGTACTCATTAACAATAGAGGGTGACAGTAACAGTATAGACCCGTGACCTTTCAATATTAAGAAGCTATTGAGTAAAATAGCCGACTGAGTTCATCAGATATAGCTCGAATGAGCTTCAGCTCAATAAACAACTGAGTTTTGTAGTCATTTATTCAATGAAATGTTCTCACTATTCTCAATCAATGCTCATTTCGGCCAATAGTGTTCAACACATAGTTATAATCAGCCATCGACAGCTCGCAACAGTAACTCTTAAAATCATTTCATAGAAATGGCTATGCTTTTCAAACATCCGGGGGATTACAAGAATTCTACTTATATCTCTGTTTCTTATTTTGTTGCTTTTCAGGCAACAAATAATCTATTTCTCCCAAGTTTTGAAGATGTTATCTAATATCTTACTATTTCTCAAAACTTTTTAAGTAATAAGTAATTCTAGTTTAAGTAATTCTTTCAATATTAGTTGTCCTATCAAGGAATCGTCCTCTAACAGGGATGTTCCGTGGTGGAACTCTTAGTTGGAACGTCTGCGTAAAACATCTCGTAGGTTGTTTAATAAAGCGAAAAGAACCTCAGATTGGACCCCCTATAGTAGTGCACTTACTGAGTACAATAAAGAAATAAGAAAATCTAAACAAAGATCCTGGGCTCTAACGTGTGAAAACATAAGCAATAGTCTGGAAGTCGCAAGACTTCAGAGGGCTCTTGCAAAGGATCATACGATTGAACTTGGGAATCTGAAAAATAAGGATGGAGTTTTTACAAAAACTCCTAGTGAAACGTTGATGTTATTGATGGAGACACATTTTCCTGGATCAGTTTTGTGTGTAGATCCAATCAGAGATGGATCACTTAAAGGTGAAAGAAGTTCTACTAGGACATCTCAAATTAGAACAAAAATCGCCGCAAAAGACTTGGCTGATAAAATCTTTAAGAAATCCAGGGTAGAAAATGCGTTGAGATCTTTTCAGCCTTACAAATCTGCAGGAATGGACGGGATATTTCCAGCATTTCTTCAAATCGGAGAAGCAGTGTTGATCTCGCCATTAATTGAGATCTTTAAGGCAAGTTTAAGACTCAACCATATTCCAACTTTATGGACACAAGTAAAAGTTATCTTCATACCTAAAGTAGGAAAGCGAGACAAGGCGCATCCTCAGTCATACAGACCCATTAGTCTTTCATCAGTTCTATTAAAGACTATGGAAAAAGTGTTGAATGATTATATCAATTCAAATTACATGAACAAGCATCCACTATCTGAGTTCCAGTTTGCTTACCAGTCTGGTAAGTCAACAGTTACGGCACTGCATAGTGTGGTTTCAAAGGTAGAAACGGCTCTATCGGTAAAAGAAATAGCACTTTGCTCTTTCTTGGATATTGAAGGAGCTTTCGACAACGCTTCCTATTCGTCTATGGCTCGTGCCATGATGAAAAGGAACTTTGACATGAACATAATTAACTGGGTGCATACCATGCTCGCAAAAAGAGAAATCACTTCAGAGCTGGGAAGTTCGTCTATTACAGTACGGGCAACGAAAGGTTGTCCCCAAGGAGGAGTCCTCTCACCACTAATGTGGTCCTTAGTTGTAGACGATCTTCTAAGAAGCTTAGAGGAACAAGGTTTCGAGGTTGTAGGTTTTGCAGACGATATAGTCATTATAGTGAGGGGAAAATTTGACAACATCATTTCAGAAAGAATGCAATGGGCCCTAAAACTTACCCAGTCTTGGTGTATCAAGGAGGGCCTGAGCATTAATCCAGCAAAAGTAGTAATTGTACCTTTCACTAGGAAAAGGAGGTTTTGTCTAAAAGCGTTTCAGCTAGGAGGATTAAAGATTCATCTTAGTAAACAGGTTAAATACTTAGGAGTGATACTGGATGCCAATCTGAACTGGAATGCTCATCTTGAGTGTGTGATCGGTAAGGCAACCAGTGCTTTCTTGATTTGCTCAAAAACATTTGGCAGAAAATGGGGTCTAAGACCAAAAATGATAATGTGGATTTATACATCCATAATACGTCCAAAGGTAACTTATGCTTCTCTTGTGTGGTGGCCAAAAACAAAAGAGGCTACTGCACAGAAAAAGCTTGCAAAACTTCAACGGCTAGTGTCCATTGCTATAACAGGAGCAATGCGCAGCACTCCATCAAATGCGTTGGATGCAATGCTAAATCTGCTGCCTTTGCAAGTATACGTGCAACTTGAAGCGGAAAAGAGTATGCTTAGACTTAAACGGTTGAAAACTTTCATGTCTGGTGACTTAGTCGGTCACCTTAGCATTTCACAATGTTTTCAAAATGGGTCAGTGATGTATATGAATGGAGACTGGATGAAACCTGTGGAAAACCATGACACCCCTTACAACATATGTGAAACGTCGCGTATAGATTGGGAAGTCGGAGGTCCCACTGTTCGTCATGGCTCCATAAAATTCTTCACAGATGGCTCAAAATTCGAACAAAAACGGGAGCAGGAATCTTCAGCCCTGGGGTAGAAATCTCAGTGGCGATGGGAAACTATCCAACGGTTTTCCAAGCGCTGATCTTTGCTATAATAAAATGTGTTAACGTTTGTCTGAAGAGAAAATATAGATATGCAAATATTTGTATTTTTACAGACAGCCAAGCGGCACTCAAAGCGTTAAGTAATTATAAATGTACATCCAAACTTGTCTGGGAATGCATTCTTTCATTGCGAAAGGTGTGCCAAGAGAACTCGGTAGATTTATTCTGGGTTCCGGGACACTGTGGCATTGAAGGCAATGAAAGGGCAGACGAGCTTGCTAAACAAGGTTCAAATGCACAGTTTATTGGCCCAGAACCATTCTGCGGTATATCATACTGTGCCATTAAAATGGAATTAAAATCTTGGGAAGAGCAAAGGGTGATGACCAATTGGTTGGTCACCACAAAGTGTTCTCAAGCAAAAAGGTTTATAATTCCAAATGTTACAATTAGTAAAAAGCTTCTGGAGCTCAATAAGAGAGTTCTTTGTACCTATACTGGCCTAGTAACCGGACATTGCCCGAGTAGATATCATTTGAAAAACATTGGCCAGGTTCAGAATGATATCTGTCGTTTCTGTAACATGGAACGTGAAACCTCGGAACATCTGCTTTGCAGTTGTGATGCTGTGTACAAGAGCAGACTTAAATTTCTGTACAGTGGCTATATGCAACCTAAAGAAATTTGGACTGCAATTCCTGGGAAGGTGGTGGGTTTTATAAACTCAATTTTGCCTGACTGGGAGACGCGTCTTAGGCCGGTCACTTGACAAATGGTGATCTAGCTTTAAGATGCGAATTAGAATAGTAAACAGGGGTATACCACAAAAGTTCAACTCAGTGGACGCTGTGGTTCTACGCCCCAAAAAAAAAAAAAAAAAAAAGTAATAATAATTCAGTTAGGCATGAAGATGGAATATTCTACCAGAAACTGAACAGACGCTTGCAGAGTTTGGTACAGGCGACTCTTGAGGTAGTAAGTGCTCTCAAGGACGTGAAAAGGTAATTGTTACCCATTGTATCTATGTTAATAATCAGTTGTGTCGATACTCTGTTCCGCAATATTTCGTTTAAGGGCGTAGCGTTTTGACTATTGTCTATTGGTTGCTTATTGTTCGTTACGCGAGTGATCGAGTGAGCATGAGAAGACGTGGTTTGCCGAGTAAGATGGGTCAGTGGTGAGGTACATAATTAAATGTGATCCAAATTATTCGTTTGCCATGCTCGTCGAACCCCCTACCTTTGAACAAATATACCACTGTCCCATTTTGTAAGTGACTCCAGCGGCATACGTGCTGATGGTGTAGATCGGCCAAATTGGCTCTCAGGCGTTGAGATGACTTGACATGTTTTCCTAATGAAAAACCACTATCACACTCTGTGAGTGGCACCAATCCTTACTGTTGGTTAAAACCGGTAAAAATCAGCATTCCAGCATTGTAAAACACCTCCTAGTTTCCCAATGAGTTATCACAATCATATGTTCTGAGTGGTCGCAATGTTGGTTGGTTTAAATCGGTCCAAAACGGTTTTTCAGCATTTTTAAAATCACTTTGTTTTTCCAATAAAAAACCACAATCACATTTTGTGACTAGCCCCAATAGCATCCTTACTGCTGGATAAAATCGGTTCAAACCGAAAATTGCTACTAATTTTCAAATATTTAACTTGACCGCTTATCGTTTACCAAAACAAACTCTGCTGCTACCCAATCCTGTTATCCAAAATCCCAGTGATTTCTCGTGGAAGTGCAGTGGACTCCGCGGCTTCCAATAAAGCGAGTGCAACGTCAACTTATAGACTGTTCCAGAAAGTATAAGCAAACTTTCAAAATAACAAAAAAGTCATGTTTTTTTGTTTTAATAATTTTATTTGGAAAATCATATTTGTATTTGTATTTTATATGATATTTAACTCTCGTTTAATCAAAATATTTAATCATAGCCAAGACTCCTAACTTTTCCTCGAACATGACCCATATGCTTCGGCACAGTGGTACTTCCCACCATTTTGACCACTTTTGGCCAATATTTTTTTTAATTTTTGGATGTCGTCCGCTGGTTTTATGAATTTTCGGTGCTTTGCTTTGGTTTAAGTCCAAAAAGTCTCGATTGGCCATGCCTCCGGACAGTTCGGCGGATTCATGTCTTTCGGCACGAAACATACATTTTGACGTTTCTACCATTCTAAAGTGTCCTTTGCGTTATTACATGACGCCAAATCAGGCCAAAACACTACTTGACCTTCATGCTGCCTGATCATCGGCAATAATCGCTTCTGGAGACATTCCTTAACGTATTTCTGAGTGTTCATCGTCTCCGTTGTGATGTACGGACTAGATGTTTTACCACACTCGCATATTGCCTGCCAAACCATAACCTTCTTAACACATTTTTCGGTAAAAATTGACTTCTTCGTTTCGGGGATGTCTTTGTCTTCGCTTACAGTATATAATTGTGGTCCGGGAATCGTTTTGTAATCTAGTTTCATATACGTTTCATCGTCCATTCTTATACACCCAGAATTTCTACAAAATAACGAATCGTTGGGTTTGTAGACCTGTGGTTTCACGGACGCGGGGTTTCTTGTGGGTTTTTTCTGCTTTCGGTATGTTTTTAGCCCAAGTCTTTCTTTGGCACGCATGTCGTTACCCGACGAAGTCCCTAGTTTTTTCACAACATCCCGAACGGAAGTCGTTGGTTTTCGTTTGTAGGCATCCCTGATCTTTTTGTCGATATCTGGACTAACAGGACCGGATTTCCGACCACTCTTCGGCGCATATTCAAACGTACACTGTTCTCTATTTTTTTTCGATTCGCAGATCGTACCGCTCCGAAGCTTACACCCACTTCCTTGGCCAATTTTCTCAATGAGAGTCCGCTCACAGTGCACCATTTGTGCATGATACTTTTTCGTTGTTCCGGAGTAAAGGGTGTATTCGATAAAAATGGCACACACATATATACTCATCAAAATTAAACTGATTATCGGATTTTCTTGAAATTTTCAGGGAATGAAGAACTACTAATGAGTTTTGATTTACAACATTTGTTTTATTCAATTTCGTCTCCCATCCCGAATGCCCGCACCTTCCTTTTCACTCCACCCATCAAATTTTGTACAACCGATTTTCCCAGTGTTTTTGTTGTTTTTACCCAAATTTTCTTCAATTCTAGCTCTGTTTTTATAGTTTTGGGATGTTTGCGAAGTTCCGTTTTCATAATTGCCCAGAATTTTTCAATTGGACGAAGTTCCGGTGAATTTGGTGGGTTCATATCCTTTGGCACAAAATTGACTCCGTTGGCTCGGTACCACTCCAATACGTTTCGAGCGTAGTGGCAGGATGCTAGATCAGGCCAAAACAGAGTTGATCCTTTGTGCTTCTTAATGAATGGCAAGAGACGCTTCTTAAGGCACTCTTCCGTGTAAATCGCACCGTTTATTGTTCCGGAAGTGATGAAGGGAGCACTTATTTCACCACATCCGCAAATCGCCTGCCAGATTAGAAACTTCTTTGCAAATTTCGATAGTTTCTTCTTTAGAACATCCTCCGGAACATCGAACTTCGACTTGGCAACGAAATATTCTTGCCCAGGAAGTTGACGGAAGTCGGCCTTGACGTATGTTTCGTCATCCATCACGATGCAACCGGATTTGGTGAGCAGCTTCGTGTAAAGTTTCCGGGCGCGGGTTTTCGCAGTGATGTTTTGTTTTTCATTCCGGTTTGGGGCTTTTTGCACTTTGTAAACATGTAACCCAGCACGCTTCATGGTTTTCTGCACAAAACCGACTGACACCTTAGACTTTTTAGCGACATCTCGAATTGACATGTTTGGACGGTTCTTGAATTGTTGTACGACTTTCCTGGCCATTTTACTGTCCATTGGACCACTTTTACGACCACTCCCTTCGTTCCTTTGGACACTCAGATGCTCCTTGAAGGTTCTTATTACACGAGACACAGTTGTATTTGCAATTCCAAGCCTTTTAGCAATCCACCGGTGGGACGCCCCTGGATTTTGATTGTGAGTGCACAAAATTTTCTCACGGACAATTTCTTGTTTCGACGACATGACTGGAACTACTGAATGTATAACTATGAAACTTGGCAGATGTAAATAATACACTATGGATAAGATCTAATCAAATTTCTAGGTTTTTTACTCATACGATTCAAAAGTTACAGAAGATTTTCTGTGTGCCATTTTTATCGAATACACCCTTTAAGACCGCCTATTTTGATAGGTAACACAAAACTGAGCACTTTTTTGATACTTTGCTATTCAGAAATGTGCAAATAAAAGAACGCAGTCAAAACATGTGGAAATATTTCATTATATTCAAAGGGACCGTTAAAATAAGATGTGCTTATACTTTCTGGAACGGTCGTTAATACATATCCAATTTTTATTTTGCAGTTGCAATCCAGTGTCTGTCGGTTTTTATTTTGTCAATACATATTTTATATTTTACTACGTACATTACATTCATACATTTAATAACTAAGGATAAGGGGAAATACAGGGTGCCAGACGAAGTGAAGGCTGGATGAGGAATTCGCTTTTATCTGGCCCAAGTCATGGATCACAATTATTCCTCAGTGATGGAAATCATCAGATCAAAATCAGCGAAGCTCTAATTATCTTCCGACAATCTACAGTGACTTTGCTAACCCTATTTTGAACAATCCACCAGACGAAAATCCTAATGTGTATTGCTTATTGTACATGTCATGTAATAAAAGTATTTCGTTGGAAGGAGATTCTCTATCCTTTCCGTGGGTTTCGTGTAAGTGCTTCTGCTTACGGGTCCACATTCCCAACTGTGGCCCTTCATACTACGGAATAGTGAGGATTACAAAAATTTACAGTTTGATCTTGCCTTCAGGAGTAACTGTACGCCATTGCAAGTCCTGCACTGGTGGTGGCTTCCCATCACATCACTAACTTAAAGCTTCTATGTTGATTTTTTTCGTATGAATTTTTTTTCCGCAAAAACGCAGAAATTGGTTAAAGGTTACTGTTCCGACAGAGTGATGCAAAAAAAAAATCCTGTCGTTCAAGGATCAACTTCAGTCTGCTCCACTTTTTAACATTTGTGCTGCTTCGAAATATTCCGAAACAGTGTCTGCTAGCGAATTTCCGTGAATTTTCGTTCATTTATTTTATGACCTTCCCAAAGCTTTGCTGAACCCTCGCCTGAAAGCACAGGAAAAAAAAAGAACTGTAAGCAATTTGCCAGAAAGCATAAAATTTGTTTGACCTAAAACAATTTATGTGGTCACCGATGCGTCCCTCCTCATTCTAAAACATCCTCCCCTCGATACCATCCGAGGCTTCCCAAAGTCGCACTGAACAAACAGAACACTGTGTACGTACACAAGAATCCTTCCTCTGCCGATCCTCCTCTCGACGAAATTCTTTCTCGACTTTTGCAGGACTTTTGCAATCGTCCTGCTGCTTGCTGCTGCTGCATCAACACGGCCGAAAGAAGCAGGTGCCAAAACACGTGATTGTGGATGGCAAAGATTTATGGGCCCTTGGGTCCTTGCCATTCTGACCGACTACGACGACGACGACGACGACGAGGAACACAGACAAACACAGAAAGCGGGCCACACTTTCCTGCATAATAAAAAAAACCCAGTTGGGGTGGATGTGTGTGTGTGTGTTTATGTTTTTTTCTGCATCCTTTTTCTTGGCACTTTCTGGCAGACGGGCCGGGGCTGGGGTAGGGACATCACCGAAAATGGTTCCCGCAAAGGGACACAAAAATCAAACCCCCGGGTCGGAAGGACACCGGAGAGAGTCGTAAAACGCAAAAAAGGCATTAGAATACGAACGCAACGCAATCGGCGCGAAGGAGGAGGCTGGCAGTGTTGTTTGGCTGTGTGTTTTCGAGAAGATGATAGCAGGTATATAATTTGGGAGCAGGTCAACGCATAAGGCACACCAGAGCAAGAGTCAAATTCTATGAATTTTTAAAAACTACTCCCTCACCCTTCGGTCCTCGACACTCGGAGCTGCAGAAATGGTGCGGGAGGACGAAAGTTGGGCAGAAGTTTATTGTTTCTCGGTTGATTGTATTTTCTCTGGCTCTGTTTTATTTCGGAAAGATATACTCCGAGCAAATCGAGGTAAGAAGAAAAAAGAGAAAAAAAAACCGAATCCAAGGTGTCAAATTTAAGCGTAAAGAAGGCAGAGGTAATCGTACGTTTCTACCTGGAATTCACTTTGGCGGTTGGTGGTGAGAGGAGGGGATACTTTTTTGAAGTTCGAGCAGGTAGGGTTTCAGACCCGGTTGTTGGCCTTTTAGCGCAAGTTGAACTGCACCATGTTTTCGCAAATTGCTCTCAACTAGAGAAAACATTTTACTCATGGATGGATTTGAAATTTATTTACCTTTGCATGCGTTCAGTAAGATGAATTGCGAGGTGATTAAAAATTGAACACTTCTTATTGGGGAAATTGGCCCGCTGATTTCGTTCGGGCGTCGCAAATTAGTCGATCTCTTTCCTTTTGACGTACACACTTAAATTTGTTTACAGTATTCGGTAACTTTTTACCGAACTTTCAAAAGCTGAACGTTCGGTACTCCAATTTAACGGATTTCGATAAAATTCGTAACTTCCGGTAATTTTTTTACCGGCATACTGTAAAATTTCACCGAAATCCGGTAAATCGGAGTACCGAACGTTCAGCTTTTGAAAGTTCGGTTAAAATTTCCTGAATACTGTAAAATGAACTAAGTGTGTACGTTTTTGTTTTCTGTACTGGGGTTCAATTTAAAAAAAAAAATCGCATTATGACCATCACGAACAGTGGTCAGGTTTTGATCGTTTATATCTCAGTCATTTCTAAAAAAATATTCAAAATGTTTGCACCAAGCATTATGGTACTATGTGCTCAACATCATAAAAAAAATTGCGTAGTTACGGTCTTTGGTGATAATTGTTGATGCTGCTGATCGAAACTTATGCATAAAAAAAGCAAAACTACCAATTTTAAGAAGAGTTTTTTTTTCCTAAAGGGAACAGAAGGGGACAACCAATTTTGCACAGATCTTGTAGATGGAAGTTTTTACTTTCAGTTCACGAACTATGTGTTTGCAAATATTTGCAAATAAGGGAATCAGATATCTTGCAAAGGCGTATATATTCTTACACTTCAACCCCTACAACTTTTTTACAATAGCTAGCAACTATCTTGTATCTTTAAAATGTGCATCATTTTATACTCTAAAAGTCATCTTTGCAGAGGTTTCAAATTCAACTTCAAACAAAAAAGTTACAGCAAAAAAACTGTTTTTTTTATGTAGAAGGAGAAGTTCGCTCATCACCATGAGGCACCAAGAGTGAACAACAATGTTTTTGGCTAGAATGAAAGATGTGAAGAGAAAGTGTTGAAAGGTCCGTCAGAGTGCGGCATGTAGGAAAATTAACAGATGTTTTTGAAAATTGAGCGAAAGGGCATGTATCCAATGGTACTCGAACCATGGACGTCAATCTTTGCCTAACATCCCACTGCGGGGTAGGTTGTAGTGACGGAACAAGTCCGCCACTTCAACAGGCAAAAATTGACGCATGGAAAGACGCTCATGTACCACTGTGGCTTGTATAGTTTATTCTTAGCGGTCTATTGTGTGCACTCTGTTTACTGTTGCGCACATTGGAGAGGAACTCTCTCCTTTTTTGGAAAAACTGTTATGAAATAGAAGTGAGAACTGTAGTGCATGGATCGAACATATTTCTACGCATCATTTTTAATAGAGAACATCGTTGATTTGGTCACCTTCTAGTGAGCAGTTCTGTAAAGTAAGTTAACGCTCTACACTACTACACCCAGATCATTTGACAGCCCTTCACGTGTGTTGGGTAGCATGAACTGAAAAAAATTTTATCATTAAAATTGGCACTTAAATCGGTTAATTTTTGCTTCGAATTGAAATCATGTGAGTCAGTAAGATCATCATTTGCCGCACATAATTTTTAACATCCATACCTCTCACGCCAAAGTCACGAGTTCAAATCTCACCCCCGGAGAAGTTACGAAAATGCCCAAAAGTGGTGTTTGAGTGACTACGACGGGAGATGAACCAGCCCGAGGCTGAAAAACTCGATAATCAAGGAAAAAAAAATTAGGTCTTGAATATAATTAAAAGCTACAAAAGCGTTTCAAAGACTTAAATTTTGCAAAAACAATGAGCAGTTAGATTTTCATCACAATTTCTTACCTTTGCGCTACAAATTCGTCGTATTGATCTAACCGTATTAGGTAATATACTCGAGCCAGACTTCAAGTTTTCTCGTCAATTGCATTATATCCTCACACATTTTCGTTGCGTATTTACATAAACCATAAAAATCTCACTTCACTTATTACACTAGCCACACGAGAATCTACGAATACGTGATAAAATACTTGAAAACTATGGGATTAATTTTCACAATAATTTAAATACGCTTGCACGTATTCTGAACCGTGTTTAAAATCGACGTGATGGCTTGATGTTGCCAAACTATTTTATTATGAATCCTAGAGGGTTTGAGCTGTTTAGTGGAATACCTGTAACTAGAAATTAGAAGAAAAATTAGTATCTTCCATTTAATTCCAACTACCTTTGCTTTTCTTCGACAGATACGCGTATTTAATTAAGTTGAGAGAGTTGTTAAAAATTAACAATTTAAATGATTGCTATCAGTAACAGTTTTTCTAACCATAATTAACTATTAAACTTGAATATCAATCAAACTTTAACTTGCGAAATTCCAACTATCTGAAGAAAAAACCAAAAGAATCAACATGTCAACGTAGACACAGAATTTGATTTAATTACACTTTCTACGTGATTATCAATCATTGGTCAAAACACATTTTCATTTAAACAGACTTCTTACTTTCCTCGGACGATTTTGCGAATGTATTATTTTGAATCGTTTTAAATGTATTAAATGAATTCCACTATCATAATATTCACTGCTATATCAATAAACCGAAAAAAAAAAATAGCGCTAATATAAGGGGTGTTCGGTTCCTTAATGCAAATATTGTCAGGGTCGATAGGGGGTGATATTTGATGAGAAAGTTGTTTTACGTATATGGTAAAATCTCAAAGTTTATAGAGTTATTGAACTTTTGCAATGTGTTGGTACATGTTGAGGCTTTTTCACAATCATGTTTTGTACAGTAGTGTTTGATTGATCAAAAACATGGCATAGGAAGACCTCCGCAACTTTCTCATTTACAATGAAATTGTAAATTACAACTTTTACGGATGATTCGGATCTTCTGAAGGATCCAGTTTTCAATGAACACTTGAGGTCCTCATTATGTCACTACATTTATTTTTTTTAAATTTTTAATCCCAACGATTCAGAAGAAACATTGCAGTGCTTGACAACGATTTTCATGAATTGCCACTTCTACGTTCGTGAATGTTCTGACCATCCGGGGTTATCATTGGGCATTTACATTGATAAAATTCCAAAACACCGATTTACAACATGTCCTTAAAAATTGCTATTAAACGATTTTCAAAAATTGATCGTGTATTCAGGTATTACAGTTTTCTCGATGGACGTTGTAATCTAACGGGATCTGCTGAGGTCCACTGTCCACAGTGCATCAGTACCTCTCCTACAACTTCATTGAATGCACCATGTTGTTATTTTCAAAGACGAACCGGGAATGCTTACCCCAGTTAGCTGAAATCTCTCATGTAACGTTGTTTTCGTTCGGTTACTACAGTATAGTAATATTTATCGGTGTCAAGTCTTGGCTGCTAGGAGGCCAAGCAATCGGTCCGTTCCGTCCGATCTTTGGTTCTCGGTAGTTGCGTCGAACGTCGTTTGTGGAATGCGGTGGAGCTCCGTCCTGCTGAAACACCAACCTCCAACTCACAGCCATCTTAGTCCTCCAGCAGAACTGGAATCTCGTTTTCCAGGAGCTGTAGATATCTCGTGCTGATCAAGTTATCTTCGATAATGTAGGGGCCGACAAGCTGTTGCTCAACTATACCGGCCCACACATTAAAGGCGAAAACGTCACCGTGGTGAGGCTCTTATCGTTAAGACCGACGAGTCTACTCGGAGTCTACTCGGAGGTCCTCAAGGCGATGTGTGAAGACGCTAAGCTTGTTCATCTACGCGCCGACGTGCGGAGTATCCGCCGCACTCGCACCGGCGAAATGATCCTCGAGTTCAAGAAGGATACCAAGCTGAAGGGCCCAGCGTATAAGAAGCTGGCCGGACAGGCCCTAGGAGCGGAAGTGGAGGTACGTGCCTTGGCCACGTTAGTGACTCTCCAATGCAAAAACTTGGATGAGATCACGGAGGCCGGCAAAATCTCCACAGCTATTATGACCCAGTATTGGATAGAGTTTACCACGACAGCCATACGGCTGCGGAAGGGTCCACTTGGGATCCAAGTGGCAACAATTCGACAGTCAGTTGCAGCCGCAGACTCTATCCTAAAGTCGGAAAAACTCAAAGGGAGGTGTTCTGTTTGCCAACTGAGTTTGCTTCAGCCGACAAAGGCTTGCTTTAAGTGTCTCGAGAACAGGGCATATGTGGTGGGAATGCAAAGACTCGTAACTGCAAGGAGCCCTCCAATTGCATGACGTGCTCTGAGAAACCAGACGACAAGCACGCCACGGGAGGTCCCAAGTGCCCGGCCTACAAAAGTGGACCAAAAGTTAAACACAAGGCGGGTAACAGAACTGAACCTAAACCACTGTGAGGTGGGACAGCAACTGCTGTGTCAGGCAGTTCGCGAGTCGGGAACGGATATTGCAATAATATCCAACCCATACCGTATACCTGCCGGTAACGGATAGGTTGCGGATAGGTCCAAGAAGGCGGCATTATAGATGGCGGGCAGGTTCCCAGTCCAGGAGGTAGTGTCTACCCCAAACAAGGGCTTCGCGGTTGCAAAAGTGAACGGAGTATTGGTGAATGGTGGATCAAATGACAACGGAGCTAACTGGCCGTAGCCCACTGGTGGTAGCGGGCGACTTTAGCGCCTGGGCGCTAGAATGGGGCAGTCCCCTTACCAACCCATGGGGCCAGATTCTGCTGGAGGCCCTGGCCAGGCTCAACGTAGACCTGGCAACGTAGGTACTAGTAGTACCTACCATAGATATGGAGCGGAGTCGATTATCGACGTGACGTTCTGCAGCCCTGGACTGTTGAACAACTGGAGGATGGAGGATGGCTTCACCTATAGTGACCCGAGTCACGAATAGAGTCCCTGCCCCCCTATGATGGCAGAATTGCCCCACGACAATGGCACCGCGAACGAAGGGGACGAAGCGACCGTTATAATCGAGGAAATCATTGCAATAGGCAAATCGCTGAAGGTAAACAGAGCGCCAGGACCTGACGGTATACCGAGCCTGGCCGTCAAAACGGCTATTTCACTGGCGCCTGGAATGTTCAGGGCGGCGATGCAAAGATGTCTGGACGAGGGCGTCTTCCCGGACGCCTGGAAAATCCAGACTCTAGTACTGCTAGCAAAGACAAAGAAGCTACCAGGGGACTTATCTGCATATAGACCTATTGGATACAGCGGGCAAAGTGCTCGAAAGGGTTATTCTTTACAGATTAACCAAGTAAATGGAGGGCTTAGACGGTCTGTCTATAAACCAGTTCGGCTTTCGTAAAGGGAAGTCGACGGTGGATGCAATTCTGTCCATCACCAAAACGGCCGGAGTGGCAATCCAGCGCAAGAGGCGAGCTGTTCGCTACTGTGCTGTGGTCACCCTTGACGTGCGAAATGCGTTCAATAGCGTCAGTTGGGTAGCTATCGCTGACTCGCTTAAACGTCTTCACGTTCCGAGATACCTGTACAAGATTCTGTGAAGCTATTTCTAGAATCGCAAGCTGGTGTACACTACAGAGGTAGGCCAGAAACGTGTTCAGATCACCGCAGACGTCCCGCAAGGTTCGATTCTGGGCCCGGTGCTATGGAACAAGATGTACGACGAGGTACTACGGCTTAAATTTCCGAACGGGGTGAAGATCGTCGGGTTTGCAGTTGACATCACCCTTGAGATAGGTGGTGAAACCATTGAAGAAGTTATTTCTGCAAAGGTGGTTGTTCTGAAAATGGCTCTTTTCGATTCCTTGGTGTCCCTGGCGTCTGGTGCCTCTTGCGTGATCGAAAAAGTTTATTTTTCATTAAAACAATACCTTTTCCATGAAAAGAGATTTCCTGCATTTTTGCAACAGTCAAGAGACATTGTGATTTTGTTTCTGCAGAACTGAAATTATTCAAAACTGCAGCTGTAATTTGATTTGATTTGTGTTCTGTGGGTAAAAGTGGTTTCATCAGCGCTAGTGTTAATCATTCTTTCTGGAACTGCATATCTACTCGGACAGAAGTAGCTTCGTCACCTTAAAGAACCCCTGGGTATTTTAAACGATATATTGAGCCAGGAAAACTCATGAATCATTTATTTTGTGGCAGTCACCTCACACTTTAGGACAAATAGTTTACTATTTTTACCTCAACATATTCTGATTAGAAGCGAACTATTTTTGAATTCTTGGATAGATGGTGCTGATGCCACTCAATATTCTTAGGATACTGACCAGGGGCCCAGGCACTTAGATTCCAAGCAGGGCGGCTACAAGTGGACGAACTTACAAATATTCTGACGCGTCCGGCAAGACATCATATTGAGTTAATTTCAAAGGCAATATGTGGATCGCAAGTAGTGTGTGATGTAGTGAGCAGTAATTGCGGTAACTGTTATTCTCGTATTTTTTTATAACTTTTATATATTGCGTATAAAAAATATTCAAACTCGACCATTTGTTATCTCCTGAATGTCCAGAATGTTTGGGTTCCCAAAACTTTCCGCAATAGATTCCAAAATAATTACCATTGTGTCAATCAGTTGTAAGGATGTGGGAGAGAAGTGGGTCTATGACAAAAACACGTTGAAAATATATATGTTTGTCTCGGTGACTCCTCCCAATGCGCAAGTGTTGAAACAATTACTGACAAATATAGAGTTATAACTGTAGGAAAACATCTATTGGTGTAGCAAAGTTACATAGAAAATAGTCGACTGAGGACATATGTAGATCAAAGAAGATATTAGTTTCCGTGGAAGAATACAGGGCATCCAATGGACACGACTTTCTCAGTCAGACCGAGAATCGAACCCACCACCTAATATTGTGCCTGTACCCACTAGACCATCCCACTCAATTCAGATAAAAACAAAACCAGAACCAAAGTTAATTAATAAGTCGTTTAACAAATTTCCCACCGGCACTGCAGACGGCAATTGACTATGAAAACTAGTCATTTTGCACCACGAGCACCCAATCGTTAAACTGATTTACGACTCCCTGTGGACTCCCATTATACATAGTCATCAATCCACCATGCAGATGCGACCGGTTCAATGCCATCATTGCATTTCCAGACTCATAATTAACACTTCCATTTCATTCATCGTCATCGTCGTCGTTTGTAATAGACTGTCACCCCAGAGTGCACCCAACAGACAGCAATTGCAACAAGTAACATCAGTCGGAATTATGTAACCGGGCAGGGCTGCTGCGGGCAAGTCGGAGCTGATAATTGAAATTAACTTTGATTTGTACATGCAGTCGATACCGTAGCATGTACATGTAAAACAGAACCAGCATTTTATTACCCATCTCTCCGGCTCATATGCCGGGTCGGTATTTTCGGTCCATATTCCGTATAGATTGGTTGTGGGTGGTTCTTGGAATCTTTCAAACAGGAGTAGACATAAAAATGAGCTCGTTTTGGGTTTGGAAACGACCGGTATGAACGGGATCATAACCATCAAATGCACCCGTAATACCACGAATAACCAGAGTTGATGGCGGTATTAAAGAGCGAGTAAAATTTCAATCCGTTCCTGGTGATGGGATCCACGCTGGAGTACCTGGACGAGTGCAAAAAAAAAACGGGGAAATGTTCGGTAGTTTTAGATATCACTGACATATCGATGCCGGTGGCGATGATGGCTCAATTTTGAGTTTTGAATACCGTTAAATGGAGTGACACTGATCTTTTTTTTAATTTAATGCAGATTTCATTTTGACCAGAATTTAGAACAAGTACAGCTTTACCTCGATTAAATGAACACAACACTAAGCTCCTCCAATGACGATTACTCGCATATGGCAAATTATTTCCACAAACATTGATTATCGATATGCAGAGGAATGTTCCTCCTGTCTCTGCTGTTGTGGATTTTCACAATTGAATTGTAATTTTCGGGAAAAAAATTGGATGAGCTTTGAGAAGATATATACGAGGTTTACCTGTAGGTTTTTTAAAGATCAGTTCGTTTATTTGTTAGGCTCAGGTTTGTGTAACACAAACCGCGGAGCCGATAATCAATAATTTACAATGGTTTTATATTTCGATTTTAGTAAAGTGAGATTACTCGTGGCTAGCTCGAGGTTAATGGGTCACATTATCGTTTGGAAGAGGCTAGGAAGGTAACTTAATTCAGGTATAAGTTGCTACTCATGTTTGCGACATCTACCAAATCCTCGATCCATGTAATCCCCGTCATCCCTTTGATATTTTTCATCACGGTGAATGTTTTGTTTAATTACATGACATTTTTAAATTGACGCACATCGATATGGGTCACAATGCATCGTGTCTTCTTCTTTCTTAGCGTTTCAAGCTTATTGCTTGCTCTCAACTTAGTGTTCTAATTGCACTTTTTGCATTAGTATGATTGTGTGGCAAGTACAATCATACCCTATGCCCAGGGAGTCGAGTAATTTTCCTAAACGATAAATTTCTAGACCAGACCGGGAATCGAACCCAGCCACCTCCATGTTGCTTTGTAGCTGCGCCTTTACCGACTGAGTTAAGGGAGGACCCTCACGGGTCACAATGCATCGTGTTTTTTATTATTAGATTTGGGTTCTCAAAATCTGAATTCAAGGCTGGAATTCTCATATGGAGTGAGATGTCATAATAATCTATTACAAAGGTATTATGAAATGCTAGATTACGCTTAAACTATGGCTATAATGTTAAAAGTCACTAGATATTTCAGAAGTTCATTAGTGGTGTCGGTTCTCCCTCTTCTCTTCAAATCTTCGATCCTTTTTGCTTTCTCCTAAGTTTCAAAGAGTTTCCGCTTAACCAGAGCCCAGTAGTTTTCTATCTACCAAAGTTTTAGACAGTTAGGTGTATTGACTATTTTTGGCACGAAGTTGCGCCTCCATCTTCGAGTCTTCCAGCTCATATGTTTCGTTGTTTATTATGGCACAACAAAAATTTTTTTTTTTTTTTGCAGAAGCTTGGTGTGCAAGGCTTTTTCAGTGAAATTTTGCTTGTCATCAAGGTCGGTCACCCTTTTCACTTTTTACTTCTTTTAACGTGATTATCCAGCTTTGCACTGAAAGGTTGGGACTTTTCTCAAGAATTGCTACCAACGTCATCTCCATTTATCGGGAGCATACTTTTCGGTTTGTTCTGCTTCCAACCTTCTTGTCCACAGTCAAGCGCTGGTCAAACAATTTGCAAACACTAAACACGACATTTTTTTTATAGTTTTAGTTTCTTGACAAGATCGTGCATCAACTACGTCGAATTTTGCGTTTGTACGCTTCCACTTGATTCGACGCCATGAAACCAAACTCAACAAGAATTTGCACATGTTGTACCAATAAATAAAGTGGAGAGTTTTAGCTGTCACATTAGTGAAACGTTTCAGCGATTCGTTAAATAATTCAAAATCTACACTGAATGCAGAGTGTCCGAAATTTAACATGGACAGGCTTTATCTGTTTTGAATGCTAGTGAATGCCTGATGAAAACTCAAATTGAAATGCATCCGAAAACGACCAATTTTCCCCATTTGACGGTTACAGAAAAAAAAACTAACTGCTATTGAAATAGATTGGAATTCAATTTAACCAAATATATTCTTTCACAAAGGATTCTCAATTGCAAGGATGGGTTTACTCATGATTAAGAAAATAGGGATGGGATGTTTGAATTGACCATGAGAAAAAGGACAATTTTGAGGATACCCAGTAAGTTTACTTTGCATCGCATATGATAGCGTTATTGAATACAAAGTGGAGACGATATGCGTACATTTTCTTAGCAGGCAAATGCACGGATCCTCGTTTTTTTTGCCTGCACTTTGAAGTCATATCAGCTAGCATGTACGAATTATTGTTTGTAAGGTAGCCAAAATAAGACGAATTGTTTAAATGCTTGCATTATTGCCTCACGCAAATATGTTGCCATTCAGGTGATTGAAAACCTTGGAGGATACTTTTATAGAATTTACATAGCTCAGAATTGGAGCCTCTGAATCGCAATTTAAATTTGACAAATGACACGAGTAGTTTTCCAGAAGGTAAACAAGTCAGCAAGAAGGAGATCGTTACTTCCGCGCTGGGGAGAATACAAAAAACAACAATCAAAAGTGAAGAAAGCCCATAATGGGGGAATCCTTTAATTCATACTGGTGAGGATCAGTATTTGCACCACTCACCGTCGTTCTCTCTGAGATCTATAAGTTATAGTATGACTATAAGAGCAAATGTGTGAAATAGGTGGTGCATGCTAAAAATAAACCTAACAGCGGGAGATAATTTCTCACCCGTGTTAGGCAGTATTGGGAGACGGACAAATCGCTAGAACTAGAAACAAGCAATAGGTAGTATAAGAGCCCGATCGGTTGGATAATCTTTTGTCAGTCGAGGGGATTTCCCCCCTTGCCTATCCTGCATGGGGTAATATGATAAAGGGTTATGTGCCTGATCGGATACTACCGTTCAAATGCCCTCCGCTTGTTTTCAAACTTGTATCTTTCAATTTCAAAGCCTGCCGTTGCCCTATACGGAACTATCAATACACTTTCTCTTCATGTCTATTCGTTCTAAGGAGTGTATCGAAAAGTAGTTATAAACATTCGATGCGTTATTACGCATAAACTACTGTATATATTTTTAGCTGTAAGCGCCATTTGCTTTGTTTACATGTCAAAAATGATTATTCGGTTCATTCATTTCCGTTGATAGAGTTGTATTCAAAATGTCGCGAATTGAATTTGAGACTAAAAAGAAAATTCTGCACACTTGGTGCACCGAAAAGCGTGTTACTTACAACCAGATTGCGAAAAGAGTAAATGTTCACCCGGCAAGTGTAAAACGCATCATCGAAAAGTTTGGTAAGGAGTGCTCCCTCAAGGATTAACTAAGAAGTGGCCGGAAACCCGGCTCCAGCAACCCCGATTTGGACCAAAAAGTTGTGGATTATATTCAACGGAACAAATCTGCTCTACTCGCGATTCTAGCCAAGAAGTTCAGGACCAGCATCGGAATGATTCAACGAATCAAGCGCAGGAATGACTTGAAGACGTACAAAAAGCAGAAAGTGCCCAAACAAACTCCGGAACAAAAGTCTCGTGCCAAAACCAGGGCTCGAAAGCTGTACAGCTGCATTTTGGACAATGTCGACCAGTGCATTTTGATGGATGACGAAACATACGTTAAAGAAGATTCAAGAACGCTACCGGGGCAGTTTTATACTAAATCTGTTGGGGAACGTGTGCCAACCGCAGATACGACTGTTGCGATGGAGAAATTCGGTCAGAAGGTGCTCATTTGGCAAGCTATTTGCACATGTGGTTTGCGTTCTTCAATTTTCTATACAAAAGGAACTATAAATGCTGAGATTTATCAAAAGGAATGTTTGAAGAACAGGTTGCTACCATTGTATAGAAAGCACCAGTCCCTCCTCTCTTCTGGCCAGATTTGGCATCGGCACATTACGCCAAATCCACTCTACAGTGGCTGACGGAGAATAACATCAAGTTCGTAGAAAAAGACATCAACCCACCAAACTGTCCCCAGTTGCGACCGATCGAACGCTATTGGGCAATAGTCAAGCGTATATTTAAGAAGGATGGTACAGTGTCCCAAAACATGACCGATTTTAAGAAAAATTGGGCAGCGGCATCCAGGAAGTGCACAAAGGTCACTGTGCAGAATTTGATGGCAGGTGTCAAATCAAAGGTACGGGCATTCTACAGAAATGAACATGATGACTAGTTTTTCCGTTTGGATCTTTGTAAACATGTTAAGCCATAATAAACTGAAATAGTATGTTAATTTTAACCATGTTTTCATGCCTATTTTATTATTTGGAAGTTTATAACTACTTTTCGATACACCCTTAGCAATAAAATTACTGTCCGCTCGTAGCGCTTCGCATGGAGATGAGAAATTATCTGCTTCTGCAAACTTCATCAAAGAAGGGGATGTCAAAGCCTCTCTTTTTTCGGTCTGGACTGGCCATTACGGGAAAATTTATAGTACAAAATACCTTCCAGATGTTTTGTCGTTCTTTAAGAAATACCTTAAGGGCAAATACTACTCGAAGCGATCGTTGGAGGAGATGAAGCGGTTGAATATAGCTGTTGTTCTCAAGTCGATGAACTCGCCCAACGTCCCCCAGCTGCGTCCTATTGAGAATTTCTGGCCAACCTGAAGCGTAAGATCTACTCCAACAATTTTGTCGCGAAAACTGAGGAGGAATTGATAAATAAAACGAAGAAAGAACTCAAAAACATGCCTACACGGATGTTGTCGTCCGTCACGGTGGAACATTCACCACTTCCACGGTTAACTTCCGGAAAGCCGCTCGCAAGAGCGTAGAATTTGTTTGCAAGTAAGCTTAAATAATTACCTTCCAAGGGAAATTTATCAAGAGCAACTATCTGTCTTAGCTTTTTTTCTATCTCCATCCAAAAAGGACAATTCTTGTGCAAACGTTATATCTTAAGTTCTGAACTCAAGTCAGTTTTCATGAACTAGAATATCCCAAGATATCTGATAATGTCTGATGATCTTACAATAGAATCACTGAACATGTTTGAATGCATATCATAACGATTCAGAGCTTATAAAACTAATTTGACGACTGTAGATCCTAACTTCTGAATTCAAGGGCAGTTCTGGTGAGCTGAAACATTCCAAGATATTTCGTTATATCTGTTTACCTTCTAGCAGACTCACTTAAATTGGTCAAATACATTTTACTGCTTATCCAGAAAACTACATTTACAGCTACAGATTTTCAGTTTTGAATTGCAGGATAGTTTGAATAGAAGATTATCTCAAAATATCAGTTGATCTTCCTAAAAATAAAATGAATATGTTTCAAAACACAGCGTTGCTTTACATAGCCCAGAAAGCTTTTGTTGCAACCTTAGATCAAATGTTCTGATTTCAAGGATATATTGGATGACCCAGAAGATGTCATTTTGCATTATAATATTTGTTGACCTTTAAGATAATTAATTGAATATGTTTGAACATATATTATAAATCTTTATTGCCTAAAAGTTACAGTTACAACTGTAATCTTAAGTTCTGACCGCAAGGTCAGCTTGGATGACCTAGAGGATCAGAAAGTTATAAAACATTTAATTAAATTAAAAGATATAATGTTTGTTGACCTTTTATACTATTTCATGAAAATTGTTAAATACAAATTGTTCCTTTGCATACTCCAAAAAACTACTGTTACAACTGTAAATCCTATGTTCTGAACTCAAAGACAATATGGATGACCCTGCTCATCCATGTCCATCTCGTAATGTTTGTTAACGTTCTAAAATATTCACTGAATTTGGTTGAATACGTAGCGTTACCTTGTATAGCCCAAAAATCCAAAGTTACTGCTGTAGATATTAAGATTTGAACTCAAGGACAGTTTGATGACCTAGAGCATCAAAAAAATATTAAATAATGAACTTCCAAATGGTTTATTCAATATGTTTGAAAACATATAATAATCTTATATACCCCTTAAAACTACTGTTACAACTGCAGATCTGAAGTTTTGATCTCATGTGCATTTTGGATAACCATGCACATCCCAGAAAGATACTACAATATTTAACGTTTATAACCAAAAATTTAGAAAGACGTATGTATATGTACCATAATTTAGAACAACGTTTTATACTATTTGTTTTTTCCTGAACCTATTCATATTCAGGATGTTCTGGGTCGTCAATTAGGCTATATTTTTTTTTGTTGTATTTTCCAGATAGAAGAATTGATGTAAAACAAATTTGCCGAGGACTGTGTTCACTTTTATTCAGTCTGTTATTTTATACAGCTATTTTCTTTTTGGGCTCATATACGATCCCTTAGGCCTGAATGGGGTTTATATAATTTTTAAGACCAGGCTTAACATTTATGAATTTTTCGAATATTATGTGACCCGAAATCAACATTGTTCTCTAGTGAATTTGATGCGTAGAAATATTTCCGATCAATTGGTGCAGAAGTTTTGAATATTTTTTTAAAATATGACTGAGATATAAACGCTCAAAACCGGACCACTTTTCGTGATGATCGTAATGCCATTTTTTATAATTGTACTCCAGTATACAAAACAAAGACGTAGGCCTACGTCAAAATTTGATTCTTGATAAGGTAAAGTAAATAAATTGATATATTTTATAAACTCCAACAGTACATTAACCACAGCATGGCAAAAATAGAAAATGTGAGTGGCCAATATAAGAACACTATGGCCAAAATAGAATCCTAGTCCAGATATTTGGATTTTGCAAAAATACTGACCATAACGTATGTTTTCCTTAGTTAGACAAAGTAATGATAGAGAACAAAAGTCCAACTATCCAATAACGCCAAAAGACTTTAAAATTTATTTTTGAGAAGTAAGTGATCAAAGTAATTTAATTTACTTTTTACAATGGCCAAAACTAGTGCACTTACCCTAATACTTCTTTCGTAATCAATAGCGACAATTTGAAAAAGATGGTTTCGAGAAAACGTCATTTAAAGATTGCAGTCACCACTTTCAGTGGCATGCGCCGACCACTCCTAGGTGGCATATCTTCCACAATTTTGAAAATTAGCTTTTAAAATTTAGAAATAATTTTTTTAAGCATAAACCTACCCAGATAACAAAAAATACATTAGCATATGCAGTAAATCAACCCTTAATAAGCATTTCAGATGCTACAAGCATTATATTAGCAATATACCAGCATCTTGAATGCTATCAGTTGTAAAGTTGCATTTCAATTGTTATTTAAATGCTTGTAGCCAGTAATAAGCATTTCGAATGCAAAATAGCGTTACTGAAGCATTATCATTGCATTGCTGTAAAGTAGCCGTATATTGGGTCAAAAGTGGCATTTATGTTGCATTCAAGGCGACTTAATTGCTTGGTAGGCTGCCATAAAGCACTTTGGAACTGCTTATTCGTTACCTGGGTATCGATTAAGACAATAAAAAAAAACAATTTTCTTATACGTCTTCGGAAACTTCCCGCCTTAGAGGAATCTCTTTGGTTTTTTTTTAAATTTAGCATCCATGACTGATTTTTTTTTTGATTTTCACTCCATTTTGCTACGGAATACTACGGAATAGGGTAATATGAATAATGTACGTCATTCACGTTACATTTCAAGCGCATTGAAATTTTATCTTTATGAATCATTTATCTGTATAAGATCAATCGCATCAACTTTACAGAGCCAAATTTTCATATTTATACTCATCAATTATCTTAAAACTCCAGTTAGGGGGATAGAATCGATTACTCGCGGCCGTCTCGAGGTTAATAGGGATAACAATTGAACGGATGGGAAAGTGAGCGGGAATTTAAAGTATGGTTTACATATCACTTTTATTTTAAATTCTTAATGCAACTTTTGGCTTTTTTTGACATGAGCATTTTTGAGAGAAAAAAACACTCAAGCACGGATAAAAACAAAAAATTAATAGTTAACAAACATGTTGAAATAACTTCCATTAAATGCTCATTTTCGTCAAAAATCCATAAATAAGTTTCATTAAATCCAGATCACGTACAGATAAAATACCTGGAACAGGTACATTGGGTTGTCTACATCGAGCCAGAAGGGAATCATAGAGCTCAGATCTGACTCCACGATGCTCAGCACAAGACCAAATAACGTGATCTGCGTCCTGATAACCTTGTCCACAGTTATAGAGATTGCTGTCACTCAGCCAATCTCGGTATAAGTGAGCGTTTAAAGAATGATGATTGGACATGAGGCGAGACATCACACGAATGAAGTCTCGACCCACATCCATCGCCCCAAACCAAGATTTCTTCGACACCTTTGGAATGATAGAATATCTAGCGTAAAGTGTATTGCCGCTAATTCAGTGACATATGTGGAACACGACGCTTAAAGTTTACAATTTTTGCCATGAATTTCATTAAATATACCATATCCTGCTGACTCCTCTATCAATAATCCGTCAGTGAATAACGATTCAGCGGTACCAACTTGGTCAAACTTTACAGCAAATATTGCCGGAGAAATCATAGGGCGATGCTGCTCTAGGATTCTATGAAGCTCCTGTTTCATGGATATATAATAATGAATCGATTTGCCAAATCGGGATGATTCGGCGAAAAGCTGGCATCCTAAGGTCTAAGGTATCCTGTTAAGGTCCTTGTAGATCGACCCCATTAGGTCCCGTGACAGACACAACGTCATCATATGCATGCTGTCTCAACGTACAGTTGTCACCTAGACAACTCTCAAACACATACAGTTTATACAAAAGGGGGCTCAAAATGACCTTTTTGTAGGGCCTCGAAATTAGGAAAACCACCAGGGAGCTCAAATTGGCAATCGACCATTTTGTTGTCAGACGCCTACCGATCAATTGAGCTGGCGTGTCCGCTAAGGTCCCCCTCTCCCGAACCAAGGGAGTTCGTCTTTTTACCACGTTTGGTCATCCGGAAAGATACGCAAAATATTCGCGAAAAATAGTCCAATTCAGCAAGTCATACGTAAATGACCTGCACCATCAACGGCCAAATATATAAAGAAGAATGCCTCCAGAAGCACCCGCTGCCCTTCTTCAGGTTCCACGAAGATGACGCTCACCTGGCACTTGGCCGGATCTGGGACCGTGCCATTACGCGAAACCAGTGATGGAGTAATACAAAGCCAACAATGTTGTTTTTATACCGAAAGAAGCAAATCCGTCAAACTAGCCAGTACTTTGTCCAATAGAGAAATTCTGAGCCATTACAGTAGCGCTCAAAAGTGATTTGACATACAATTTTTTTTTAAATAAAAACGGGAACACTGCCAACCGCAACCGATCTGACGTTTGTTTGTTTTGTTATGGTTTAGATTCGTTTGGTATAATCGGTTGTGCATTTCCGTTTGGATTAGAGGGCTTAACCCTGTTTTAGTGTGATTTCAAAGTGCTTATTCGTGGTAAGTTTAAAGTTCAACATAATGTGTCACTATTATATTACTAAACCCATAGAACATTGCTGGTTTTATCATGGATTTATAGCATTCTTGAAGTCTAAATCATGCTCTTCAGAACCCTTATAAAACCAAAATTGTTACTTGGGAATGAATGTTCAAATTGCGAAAATGGATCAAACCAAACAATCTGAATTCCCGCTCGCGCTCAGGGAGGGCGTGATAAAATGTTTGGAAGAAGGACGCTCACAAGCTCAAGTTGCAAGGGATTTTTGCATTTCTCGTCCATTAGTGAGCTTCTGGAACAAGAAAAACAAGGAAAGGTGACGTCGGAAGTTCTCCGAGGCCAGGTCGACCAAAAGTTACCACTGAGAGGCAAGATAGTTTGATAGCAATGATGTCGAAATCTGATCCCAGAAAAACTGCTACGGATATCAACAAAGATTTGGCCGAACACCACGGTATAAAAATTCACAATTCAACCGTCAAGTGTCGCTTGATTGATGGTGGTCGTGGCCGAGTAAGAAACCACTCATTTCTGAGAAAAACAGAAATTGACCGGCATTCGAGCGTAGCTGCCCTGGTAACCAATAAGCATTAGCATATGCAGTAAATCAATCCTTAATCTACAATTTCAGATGCTACAAGCATTACATTACCATTATATCAGCATCTTGAATGCTATCTGCTTATAGCCTGTAATAAGCATTTCGAATGCAAAATAGCAAAATGGGTAATTATCATAGGATTGCAGTAAAGCAGTCGTATATTGGGCCAAAATCGGCTTTAATGTTCCATTTAAAGAGACTAAATTGGACCCGCTTTGGAACTGCTTATTGGTAACCTGGGTGGCGCTGATACTGCTTTAAGATAGGATCACCTGTTTTTACCCATCGAAGATGAATGTTAGTCCCAAGCATCATACATTGGTTCTCAGTGTTATCATGACTGATTTGGCAATAACGGAGAAGCAACATTGGGCGGTTGTTTTCTCTTTTTTTTTTGCATTGGGCGGTTGTAAATTGCCATGTAACATTGCCAAACCCGTCCAGCTTTATAAAGTTTAATTAAAGTTGTATAAAAGCCACTGGAAATAAATTTGATTTTATTAAGGTACCAAGAGCTGCCAATAGGTTTTAAATTTAACTCCTAACAAAGGTTTTATTTTCATATAATGCTGCTCTGAAATTCCGTTTTAGGACGCATTCATATTATCTTATTAAGGTCTGTATCTGCAATATTCTGGACACCTCAAAACATGAATAAAACATAAATTACGCATTGTATTTACGGCGTAGTTGTTTATTTCAGATAGTTATTCAGTATTTGAATAAAATTTTCGAACTTTGCGCTTAACTCCTTCCATTAGGGTTTGTACAGACTCTTCAGAAATCGTAAAAACCGACTTTGTCCAAAATTGCTGGAAAGGGTTTGATGTCTTTGATTCCTTGCTTCTTTCCAGAAAGCTTCCGCTTCATCAGAGCCCAATATCTCTCGATTGGTCGTAGCTCTGGGCAATTTGGCGGGTTTGAGGTTTTTGGTACAATGATTTGCTTGGTACCACTCCATCACAGTTTTAGCATAGTGGCATGATGCCAAATCGGTCCAGAACAAAGGTTTTTCTTTGTGACTTTTAATGAAGGGTAGCAATCGCTTCTGCAGACACTCTTTCTGATAGATTTCCTTGTTGATTGTGCCTGTAGTGACGAATGATTTTTTTTTTTTGCTGCACGTGCAAATTGTTTGCCACACAATATATTTTTTGGGAAATTTTGATGCCTTCTTCATTCTGAAATGCTCAGCTGTGCAGAATTTCGGGCCATAGCAGAATAAAAAGCCAGCCCTGGAAGCTGCTTGAAATCCTCCAGGACATAACAACGCATGAAAACTTCAACAAATATTCGCAGTACAAACGTCGAGCCCGTGTTTTTGCTGCCAAGTTCTGTTTGTCGTTGCGATTTGGAACTGTTTTTTACTATATACGAATTAAGTCTCAAACGTTGTTTTGATTTTTGGACAAAACCAGGCGTCATCCCTATTTTACGAGCCACCGTTCGAATCGAGAGATTTGGGTTTTTCGTTAATATCCTTTTCACCTTTTGGTCCATGACAGGATCAGCGCGTCCAATGTTTTTGTCATTTCTCGGTTTCCTCTCCACCGTCAAACGTTCCGAAAATGATTTGAGCACATCGTGAACAGTGGGTTTAGGCAAATCCAATGTTTTTGCAAGGTCCCGTATTGACAAATCAGGATTTGCCGTACGCCCGTACAAAATTCGCTCGCGCACTTGTTTTTCTTTCGTCGCAATCTTGAATACTAAACATGAAATGTAAACATCAATCATAGTCTTTTTCATCATAGACTCTCAGCTATACCACAGTGAAATTTTTTCATTCCTACGTGCAATATTTCAAAAGTTACAATGATTTGAAGGTGCTCGGATTAATGTGGATACAGACCTTATGGTCAGTTGAAAAAGCATGGTAAACCCATTTTGCCTCCAGTAAATACATCAAACGGCAAATTAGCCTTGAGGAAAGTCACCAAATGGCCAAAGAGTTTTATAGTAGCCATTGCGTAGATAAATCGGCTTTTTGGAAAAAATGTGATTAATTTCAATCGTCATATTGAAATACAAGAAATCATTGAAATGTGGAACAACCGAATTTCAAATGTATTGCAAATGAACTGTACCTCGGAGACCAAAATCGGTATTTTTTTTATATAACCTTATTGAATTCCATTAATTTTCATAAAATCAATGATTAATTTATCGAACATATTTGTTTCAATTTTGTTTTTTTTTTTTGTGAACTCACATAATTCCCGAGGCGCATTAATTTCCGACTCTTATCGTGGCAACATTCACTAAAATATTAAATTCGCATAAGATTTAAAGTATGATACGCTTAAAAAAACTCCAAAAAGTGGATATTTTGCTATCAAACGCAACACTGGAATTTTTTCTTCGATATTATTAACTGCTAGATGAATCAGAAGAGCAGAGAATCGATCAAAGCAGAACAACAAAAACCAACAAAAACCGATATCACCGTTCAGTTTGACAGCTGTGGCCATTTGGCCTTATGCTGGTTTTGATGGCAGCCAATAGGTTTTATAAAGGTTCTCGAGGGGTCATAACATATTTTACTAGAACGTTTTCAAAAATTGTATTGTCTTCTAAAAATGCCAGTTCTTACAAATTTCGAATTTAAAGATGCATAGTGGAGGTGCTGGTGGACAAAACAGTTTTGAATGTAGTTTTATCAACAAAACCGGGAGGAGTGCTTTACAGCTGTAATAAAACTAAAATTGTTACTTGAGTTATGCTTATGCGGATTTCTGGGAAGTTTCCTGGTAGATCAAACTGAAAATAGGATTCCCTGATCAGAATCACTGAAAACTTTGCAAAACTTCAAATGAATTTTAATTTTTATCAAAAAGCTTTAAAATTCTCGAAATTTACAAAAAAAAAGCTTTATTTTAAAATGTTCATAGCATTGATATTAATTTTTCCGTTCAGCATTTCTGTGCAAATCACACACCTAAAGTTTTTTTCACAATCAAGCTTACAAGCGCCTAAAAGAAAATTTAAAATCCCCATCCCTCCTCTCCTCATTGAACTACATCTGCAAAACTTGGCCGAGGGGAAAAAGGCTTCGTTTTGCTCAATTTTTAATGCAATTTTCTCGCGCCATTCTCAGTCACCAAAAAAGAATTGGCTATTTTCGTCCCCTCGTTCTTTTCCCCTCCGCAAGTCTCGTGTTGCCCATTTTCAGCTCGGATTCGTTTTCAAGTGTTGAATTATTAAACGTAACATACATTTATTTGATTTTTAATTAATTTCCTCTGGAAAACGGGCAACCAGATCCGGGGAAAGCGGCCAGACGATTGCAAGAGGGGAAAAATTGCAGAGTGGCATGGAATGGAAGAAAAATGATTCCATTCTTTATTTCTGAAACGAACAAAGTGCAATAAGACGGTCGGTTGGATTTAATGGGCGGGGGAGCAACTAGCGCTACTTCCCCGCCCTCCGCGCCCTCCCCCGAACCGTTTCTCATTCAAAGGTTTCAATGGATCAGTGGGTTCCGAGTAGTACCAAAGCAGCAGCAGTAGCAGCCAGCAGAGTAAGTCGAGTGTGTTTTTGAAGAAGGAATAAGATTTGCCTTCTTTATGGCGTGCTCTGCCTTGTGTTCTCTTCACATCGCAAGAAAGCTTTCTCCGATCCCAATTCAGGAAGGAGTGACAAGAGGCAAAGGCACCAAATGATGTCTGTGCGGTAATCGGGACGGAGGTTTTCCTCTGCTGCTGCTGCACCATAGTGGTGAAATTGATTTTTCTCCCTGCGCACTTTAAAAGGAAATTGAACGCCCTGGCTTTTATTGCACGGACTGGCAGCCTGAAGTGTATGGCGGAATGATGGTTTTTCGTTCCTTTGCGCTCCGCTTTGCATTATAGGTGGAGGTGGAGAGTGTGGGTATGTGTGGCTCGAACATGCTGGGCGAATAAACTCGATTTTTTTTTTGGATTGATCCAACCTGGTTTCCAAAGCTGGCGGTTGGCTGCTGCCACGGATGTGGTTCACTGGGTATGCTCTACTATTCCAGCAGGCTCGGCAGCGGAAGCTCCACAATGTGAGCTCGGGAAAGTTGCAGGGGGAGTTTGCTGGGTAGATGCGCGAGATCAAAGAAATTTACGAGTTGTAAAGTAATTTTCAATTTGTGCCACCCCTCGTCGACCGGGGAGGGCGAAATAAATCAACAGTTAGGGTCATGAAATCCTTCAAAGTTTGACATGAAGATGATTTCTTTGAAATAGTGATGAACTTGCAGAATTGTTGTTTTCTAGACTTCAGCTTGCAGCTTAGAATATATTGAATTGGCTTGGATTAAACCAGTAATACCGACCACTTCCGTCATTTGATTTCCCTCGGAAGATTGGATAGACTTCCGCTCGGGAAACAGACCGCACCTTAACCGATGCATTTACGTCTTAATCAGGCGCTCGTCACGAAGCTCAATTATGCCATAATACTCATCAGCATCGTTAGCCTTGACATACAACTGATCTGATCTGTTTATCCTCACCTCATCAGCTGCCGATGTTGCTGCTATTTCTGTTGCATTAATTATGCACTATTGTTCCCGAGGCAAACATCTAATCAACTCGCCGTCATTGTCATCCTATCGAACTGAGCGCAGCCTTCGGAAAGCAAGTGTTACGAACTGGGAAGGGATTGATTTTCGCGCTAATCCACATGGCATCTAGCGGCTTTTCCGCTACTATTCCTAGCAACTGATCCCCTCGTCGGCATCATCGTCAACAGCATCGCTGTATTCATGAAATAATAAAAATCATCATCACAACTGCAGTCGGCATCTATCCATACCCACATGCTGCTGGCAAAAGGCATCCTGCTGCTGCTGCTGATGCAGCTAAACCCATCAAATCAGATCAGTTGTCACCGCAATCTCCGAGGGAGTAATTTGAGATTGTATCAATTTTCTACCCTTCCCTTGATTCGGAGGGACGGGTCCATTGAGGTAAGTGTCAATCGCTAGACACTCCGGAAAATGTCCACTTCCGAACGCATTCGAGCACGGTTCAATGCAGGCGGCCGGACTTCTTCCCGTGTATATTTCCAATCATACTGCATTAAATCGCCTCGTCCCCTGCGCACCCTTTTGGTCCCTTACTAAGCAACCAGATGGCAATAGCAACAAATGGCCGAACCACCAACAAGCCAGACAACTGCCACATCAGAGCGCCCACACAAGTCATAATTCATTATCAATTAGTAGCGAAAATCATTTACATATGTTACTGTCACTGCTCACGAGTCCGGACTAGGGCTCCGTTTTGGTTGCCAGTGATAGATGAATATGTTGGAAACCATCGCGGTCGGTTTGGGTTTCGGATGCGGATTCTAAATAAAATCACTTTAGTTACTTGTTCAGTGGCCATCTGCGCTACTGTTCTGGATCAGTTTGGGTGATTGATTCAATTTTGATGAAATAGATAGAAATAGGCAGTTATTAATACAAACTAGGATACATTTCAACGCATCCTCATATTGAGGCCTTATAGGCGTTGGTTACTATTGTGGGAATTTTGATGGTTTGTGTGGTTTTTTGTATCACATTTTGAGATCTTAACGATGCCACACTTGATTTTTTTAAAGAAAAGAATCCTAATACAGGGTGCGGCAGAAAATAATGCGAAAATGTTCGACCTTGAGTATTGGGTTAATTCGTGTAGCTAGTGACTAATTTCTGTCGAAAGTGTAATTGTTTATGTATACTTTCAAGTGCTACATCCAAACATTCTATTTGTTTTATTGCAAATTCGTCAAAATGTTCGCGAAAGAAGTGATCACCAGTTGTTGCTCGCCCAGAAGAAGCCGAAAGAGATCGCCAAGGTGGTAGGGTGCCATTTGGCAACAGTTTACCGCATAAAAAGTCCCTGCAGGATGGTCCTGCAGCGAAGCGAGCGAAGTCGCGCTTTGCACGCACGCCGACGTGATCAAATCGGTCCGTGCAAAAATTGCTCGCAACCCGGTGCGTTCCATAAGAAAACTTGCTAAGGAAGCCAATATTTCGGAGAAATCCATGCGGAGAATCATCAAAGAAGACCTGCATGCATCTTCCAGAGCCAGAGTGAAACGCCACTTAATTACGGACCGGGTCAAGGAACTACGAGTGACTCGTTCCAAGAGATTGCTTTTCTTGTTGAAGAAGGAAAAAATGATAATCCTGTTCTCCGACGAAAAGCTTTTCAGCATCGATGCTGTGGCCAACAGCCGCACGGACCGGTTCATTTCACCGCAGAAAATGGAGAACGTCCCGGAAAAAGTACGCAGAAAAAAATAATTAATTTTAACAAGCGTGTAAAATATCCCCTCGTTTAAATCCAAGGTAAAGGAGGCGCAAACAACGAAATTGTTTGCAACTTTTCATATGCCATACAACAATATTGGCAATCTTTCATACAACAGACTGGATTCAGGCGTTATCTGCCATAAATTTACATGAAATATCCCATTATAATCTGGCAAATCTAGAATTCCCTTATGTGCATTAGATACGCAGAAAATTCAATGTTTTTTATCTGTGTAAGATTTAAATTTTAAACCAAACACCGGGCTGGTGTCATGTTGTTTGGCTTGATGGCGTCCAACGGTTTGAAAATGCCGCCTGTTTTCATTGATGCTGGAGCTAAAATCAATCCCGAAGTGTATATCGGTATTTTAAAGAACCAAGTGCTTCCCAGGGTGAAGGCCAACTTCTCCGAAGACCAAAACGTTGTCCTACAGTAGGATGGAGCGCCGTGTCACACGTCCGAATTCGGACCCAACAATGGTTGAACGATAACATGAACTTTTGGCCGAAGGATGTTGAAGCCCTAGCAGTGCAGAACTTAATCCGTTGGATTATTCGATTTGGGCATATCGTTGAAACACGAGCCAGTCAATGTCGGCAAGACTAGTCACGTCCGAAAGGCATGCTCTGGCTTCCGGCGTCGGCTCGAGGATGTTATTAATAATAATAGCGGACAAATTGAATAAATTTGTTCAAAAGGACTTTATAAAGATAACTGCATTCGAAAATGTTGATATTATTGCTTGAATTAGTTGAAAATAGGATTTGAAAGAAAAAGAACAAATTTTCGCATTATTTTCTGCTGCACCCTATACATGACATAGGCAAAGTCAAGTTCACGGAAAATGCAAGAAAACATTCAAAACTCAAGCACATATTGGTAAATTTCCGAGCATACTGCATCAATCGTTTTGCGAGCAACAATAGAATAGAGCCTATCAATATTTCGTGTCTTCATTTCTTCCTTCAGTTCTCGATTTTGCCCTTGGAGCACATATCGTTGTTGGAATAGAATTTAATCGAGGGGCATCGACGCGACGCAAAGCGACACATGATGCAAGATTCAGTACTAAGAGAGGAACCACCTTCAAGTGCACCGCTCTCACAGTCAGACAGGTGAACAGGCCAATCCACCGTTTAGCGAGACTTCGACCAACTCTAACGTAGACAGGCCCAGAAGTAGTCAAATCCGGCAAATAGTGGTGTCATTGCAGCGACACCAGACGCAATTTTTTGCGACCTTCTCTACCAGAGATCTAAGCTTGGATATCTCGAATCGTAGGCGAATCTCGTTTAAGATGGCCTTCCAATTAGCATACGTGAAACGGCGATGGAATCAATCCACAATAATTAAGGAATGTTATTATATGGTTTCTTGGAATCGCTGGAAAAGTAACTTCCGTTGGAATATATGGAGCAGCACCAATCCTTCCATGAATGCTTAAGACACCGCAATCATCCATAAAACACCATGTCATGAAAATTGAGCTGGATTTGTG
>JASCZW010008768.1:0-47669 GCA_034211315.2 Aedes japonicus | reverse complement strand
TAATGCGCAGCTATTCCAAAAATCGCATTTCATCTATTGATTCTTCCAGTATGTAAGGAAAAGCGGGTAAAATGGACAATAACAGATGTTTACACAAGACGACATACTCTTCATTCAGTTCCTCAAACAGTTCCACAGTAGTGTATTGCATTTTTATAGATTCTATCTCGCACAAATTTCCAAAACCACATGGCATATCTAGTACTTTCAGCATATGGGAAATATCGGGCAAAATGGACAGTTCCTGACGTTTTTACAAGACAATATTACCTCCATTGGATTCTCCAGACATTTCCACAATAGTACAGCACAAATGGATGCAATATTATCAGAGCTTATATGATAAATGTGTGATTATTCAATTTTTCTTCCGAAATTAGGGGAAAATTGGGCAAAATGAGCCACTTCTCGGAGTCTGCCCTAGATGAAACCATCACCACTCGATTTCTCGAATTTTTTTTCATAAGATAAGCTGTTTTACAGGGCACTTATCCAGCGGCCTTTAATTAGTTGTTAATTTGGGTCCAATGTTTCCCACTGTGCAACGGGATGTAGCAAAAAGTCAACTGTTCTCCACAGTACATCTGCAAACCATTTGAAAAGAGTCGGAATAAAGTGCCAAAAAAGACATTAGTCCCGAAATACACTGAGAATCATATTTCGACGCTGAAAAGCCAATGCCACTGGTTGATAAAAAAATATCTCGGAAACTGTTTTGTTTTGGACGACGAAAGTTACTTCTATCTTTCGAAGACGTACATTCTCGGGCACGAGCGATACTTAAATATAATTTTACCCATAATTTTGAACAGGAAGTGATGCTGTACATTGCCATTTTCGAAAGAGGTATTTCTAAGCCATGGTTCAAGACCTCTGGTTTGGCAATCATTCGTGATGTGTACCAGACCGAATGTTTGGAGAAAGTTTTGATCCCGTTTCTACAAAAACATCATGCAGATGGACAATAGCGTCTTCGCATTACGTCAAAAAAAAAAAAAAAAATGTTCAATTCGATCCCACGTGTATCCAAAAACAACAACAAGGAAAATTTGCCTCAATGTGACCCAATCCTGGATTCCTTCAGGATTTTGAACTCCTTGGTGTACAAAAATAACTGGAGAGCCACGAATTGCAAACAGTTGATCGGTAGATTCAAGAGCTGTATTCGTAAAGTTAACATGAAGGCCGTACAACGCTCCTGTTCCGACATCAAACGGAAGCTTCGCCAAACAGCCTTTTACGGACCGTTCTCATATATTCACAATTTTTTTTTCAACAATTGTGAATGTATCTTTAATTTCAACAAATCAGTCTTTATTTGACAGCTTGGCAGAAAGATCCAAAATGTTAGTTGCCACCCGTTAGTGGTAAGCGTGATTGCTACTTGGCACGTGGGTCTGGGTCCAATCCCGTTCGAGGTCAGTGAGATTTAGCTAAGAAGAAACAAGAGAAACTTTTCGTGAGAACTTGAGGGTCCATTGGTCCGAATTCTCGTCGGTCGTAGTCCAAATACGTGAGCTAAAAAGACATTTTACTTGAAAGCCCATACATGAATTGTCGTTAGCAATCACGTCTCTTGGCTTTATGTTGAGGATATTTCATTAAAGATATTTTTTCCTACCCTGAAATCAACTCATGTCAACTTGAACAAACATTCTGAAGATTGCCCTGACTGTGCCAGCCCTTCTGCTACTAAGCATTTAATCAAAGCAATGTCTCAGTTTTCTAAGTCCACCCCTCTCATTTCGCTACCTATTACATGGTCATTTACCTTATTTGGAACACTATACCGTCTACTTCTCCCTAAGTTAAGTGACAATTTAGTAAGCGTCCCTTCCTACAACTTGTAAGGTTCATTTGGTCATGTTTCCCTACTATGTCTTCCATACCTCACGCAGGGCCATATATTTTCCAACCGTCCAACGTCGACAACAGCAGCAGCAGAAGATGGAACACACGATTTCGTCCCGTCTACCGAATGTCATAACAATAACAATAATGGTAGAGATCACTAAATAGCAGTTAATGTTAACGATCTTGCCACCTTAAACGGTTCGCGCTGCCACTCGCAGTGCATAAAGTACATTTTGCACCCTGTTTGTTTTCCCGTACATTCCACCCGACCACCACCACACGCATTGAATCCCCCCACCTGAGGGCCGCTGGTTTGGGCTTTGCGGCTGGAATTGTTCTCACCTAACATAACGATACAAGTCGGTAGGATCTACGCAGGTTGTTACGCTGCTGTTTGTCGCCGTTTGATGCGTCTGACGCCTCGTTGTTCGGCAGTGGGAGCCAGGTCAAGCTGACCAAACCGAAAACAAAAAATGCAACAACGAGCATCGTCAGCTACCAGCTACTAGGTGGTGTAGCGTTTCGTAGACTTTTAACCAGCTACCGCGTGCGCGTTCGTACTCTATCCATATTCGCACACAACAAGGTGGCACAAGTGGATGGATACTTGTTCTTCATTAAGGTTAATGAGGGATATAAAAATTCCTCGCCAGTAAAAATGTTATTTACCGGATGATTTGCTTTTTCACTTATCCCACTGCACCGAGAGTTTGAGAGAATGTAGGAACTACCGGCCGGCAGGGCCCTCCGATTCAGATCTAGGAAATCGTCGTGGTCGTCTGTCGTGCGAATTAGCGGTCATAACTATTAGGGACCGAGATATATGGGAATTTACGAGGAATTTGACAACACGGGACGGTCGGGGCGCGAATATGTGTGTGTGGCAGCTACACAAAGACCCCAGGAACGACGATGGCTGGAACGTTATGGTGAAATTACATTTCCGGCTTGAATTCACCGAGGTTCCCGGTGTTACACAAAGTAAGCACAAAGTACATTCTATCTCCGAATGGAAATGTTGCATTTCGGGCTGGAATCGTTAAAAGTAAAGACGAACATAAATAACCTCAACGGCGGTGCTGTTCGCAACTGGTGTGAGAAAGTATTTTCATTTTGTGAATGACCTGTAAATATGGAGCAATTTATAGATACAACGAGGTGGGTATAATAAAAGGAACGAGGTGGTGAAATTTATTGAAGAATCGGAGATAGTTTACCGCTTGCGATTTCACGTTGATGATTGGCGCGAGGTCGAAAAACAATTTGAATTATCCGCTGGTTAGATAGGCTAATAGGCAAGATAAAACATTTGAGCATGACATAAGGGAAACTAACTTATTTTTTTACGGATATACCTCAATGTTGTTTATATAGGGTGCGGCAGAAAATAATGCGAAAATTTGTCCTATTTCTTTCAAATCCCATTTTCAACTAATTTAAGCAATACTATCAATATTTTCGAGTGCAGTTATCTTTATAAAGTCCTTTTAAACAAATTAATTCGATGTGTCCTCCATTTTTATCGATAACATCCTCGAGCCGACACCGGAAGCCAGAGCATGCCTTTCGGACGTAGTCCTCCGACATTGACTGCCATGTGCGTGATATGGTTGACTTCAGGGTTTTCACACTAGGGTGTGATGTTTTGCAGGCTCGTGCTTCAGCATATGCCCAAATTGAATACTCCAACGGATTAAGATCTGGACTGCTAGGGGGCCACAAATCCTTCGGCCAAAACTTCATGTTCGATTGGACGTGTGACACGGCGCTTCATCCTGTTGTAGGACAACGTTTTGGTCTTCGGAGAAGTTGGCATTCACCCAGGGAAGCACTTGGTCCTTTAAAATACCGACGTCACTTCGGTATTGATTTTAACTCCAGCCTTAATGAAAACAGGCGGCATTTTCAAATCGTTGGACGCCACCAAGCCAAACATCATGACACCAGCCGGATGTTTGGCTTGAAATTTGAATTTCACTTTTTCTGTGGTGAAATGAATGCTGTTGGCCACAGCATCGATGTTGAAAAGCTTTTCGTCGGAGAACAGGATTATCATTTTTTCCTTCTTTAACAAGGAAAGCAATCTCTTGAAACGAGTCACTCGTAATTCCTTGACCCGGTCCGTAATCAAGTGGCGTTTCACTCTGGCTCTGGAAGATGCATGCAGGTCTTCTTTGATGATTCTCCGCATGGATTTCTCCGAAATATTGGCTTCCTTTGCAAGTTTTCTTATGGAACAATTTTTGCAAGGACCGATTTGATCACGTTCGGCGCTGCGTCCGCTTCCAGGCTTCCGCTGCTTAGGACCATCCTGAAAAGACTTTTTTATGCGGTAAGCTGTTGCCAAATGGCAACCTACCACATTGGCAATCTTATTCGGCTTCTTCTGGGCGAGCAACAAACTGGTGATCACTTCTTTCACGAACATTTTGACGAATTTGCAATAAAACCAAATAGATTGTTTGGATGCAGCACTTGAAAGTTAACATAAACAAATGCACTTCCGACAGAAACTAGTCACTAGCTACACGAATTAACACAATACTCAAGTTTGAACATTTTCGCATTATTTTCTGCCGCACCCTGTACCTCAATGTTGTTTTTAAAGACTGCCCCATAAAGTAGGAACGCAGTCACCGCTGTCATTTCGCAATAATTGATAACTACAGGGTAGGCCCAAATAAGTGACGCATGAGTCAAAAACTGTATCTCCCACGAAAAGACAAATAATTTAAATGTTTCTTTTTTATTCTATTTTATTCTCATATTTTATTGTTTCTGCGTAAATATTTACAATTCGATTCTATTGCCTTCAGCTTATATTATTGACCTTAGTCTCTTCGGAAAGGCATTACAATCGGCACGCACCTGATTTTCGGGGATTTCAACCCATATCTTCTGTATGGTAGCTTTGAATGTTCCAATACCCATTGGTTTGGGATCTCGAAAGTGAGCATCCATGATTCCCCAAATTGAGAAATCCAGAAAAATGGCATCTGGCCAAGAAGCTGGCCATAGTTCCTTAGGAATGAAGTCTGGTTCCTGGTGCACCATGCTTGGGTAATCTTTGCTCCATGGGACGGCGTAGAGTCCTGTTGAAACATCCATTTGCGTTTTCCGAACATCGTTGAAGTATGCTTCTTCAAATGCTTTTCCAGGACCTCTTTTACGTAGTATGCTGCGTTGATTTTTACACCCTTATCAAAGAAAAACAGTGGTAGACGACCTTCCGCAGAAATGGCTCCCCAAACCATGACCGAAATATGATTTTGGAAGCGTTGAACTGCGAGAATTGAAGAAGGAATATTATGAATACTCGCTGCATAGACCCTGTTATTTTGAGCGTTGAAACTTTGCTGCAATACGAAATTTTTCTCAAATTTTGGGCAATGATAGGACCGACTTTCTTACTTACTTTTAACCACACTTTCTTTAGTTCAAGTTCATTTTCTATCATTTCCTATCATTTTTCCGGAGTGTTTGGAGAGTTGACGTCTTTTGGTACAAAAACTACCTTAGACTGTACCAGTCTAAGACGGGCCGGGCATAGTGGCAAGATGCCAAATCCGTCCAAAACAGTGTCGGGCCACCGTGAGATCTCAAGAAGGGCAGAAGTCGTTTTTGGAGGCATTCGTCCTTGTAGATTTGTCCGTTGACGGTCCCAGAGGTGATGAAGGGCTGACTCATTTTGCCACATCCGCAGATCGCTTGCCAGACAAGGAATTTTTTGGCGAATTTCGACAGTTTCTTCTTCCGTACACTCTCCGGAACGGCCAACTTAGAGATGGCGACGTAGTGTTCCTGTCCTGGCATTTGTTTGGTGTCGGCTTTAATGTAGGTCTCATCGTCCATCACAATGCAGAACGGTTTTGTGAGCCACTCCCTGTACAGTTTTCTTGCACGAGTTTTGGCCACCGAGCTGTGTGTATCGCTCCGGTTCGGTGCCTTCTGGACCTTGTACACATGTAATCCAGAACGTTTCATTGTTTTCTACACAAAACAAACTGAAACTTTCACCTTTTTCGCAACAATCCTGATCGAAATGTTGGGATAACGCTTAATTTGGTTCAATACCATCCTGGCCTTCTTCGGATTTGATTTGCCACGTTATTTGCCACTACCATTTTTCCGCTTGGTTGTCTTACAGTCCTTGAACGTTTTGATCACATGAGATACGGTTGAATGTGCGATTCCGAGCTGTTTTCCGATCCATCGATGAGAAGCGTTTGGGTTTTCGAAGTGAGTGCCCAAAATTTGTTTGCGCACTGTTTCTTCATTCGAAGCCATTACTGAAATCACTCGACCGATTTTCACGAAACTCATTACACAATTGACACTACACAATGAAATACATTCAGTTAAAATTTCAATAATTTTTACCCACACGCTAAAACGTTTCGAACAATTGTGTGTGTCCAAATTTCATCGAATACAGTCTTTATTAATCAGTCCCTCATTAATATGCTGGCAACCAGATGGCTCTTGCGATGGCTAGAAGAATTCCACACTGAAGCAAAATACTGTGTCACTTATTTGGCTCTACCCTGTAGTTCTTTTTTATGGCTGCATCCTGTTGTTTTCCTTTATCTCTCAGCACTTGTCGAAGGCTTAAACGTGCACGCTCAAATCAGGATCTCTTTCATTTGTATTACTGTCCCTTTTTTTCTCACGGAAAAATTACTCAATTTTCGTAAAAATTAATAAATTTTTGGAACAACTTAATTTATGAGTTGTTTCAATTTTTACGGAAATTGGGTAAATTTTCCGTGAGAAAAAAACGGACAGTAATAAAATGAGAGAGAGGTTGTTTGATCGTGTGTCTAATAGTTTGTTTCAAAATGCGTAGTCTTTCAGTGGAACATATATGGTACAGGACCCGGAATGTCACTGAGGACGTTGGAAATAACGGAAATAGAAAATTAGGAAAACTAGCGAACAGCGATCAGGAAGTTCAGTGAGGATAACACGTTTGAAGATAAACCGAACCTTATACAAAATAGGTGATGAAAGCATTCGAGCACAAGAACGAGTGGGATGTGGCCAAAAAAGTTAGCACTTTGAAGTCCAATGTTCATCGTGCCAAAGTACGTTTGAATTTTCGAACCTATAAAAACAGAATCAGCCGAAAAAGAGTCCGAAACAAGAAGCATCGATCAGGACCACAGTGCGCAGTTTATACTTCAAATCCTTGCCGGGGCCACAATATTATACGGTGCGTGAAGGGGAAGTTCGAGACAGTCTGAAACATCAATTCACGTTGATAAATTAAGTAAGAAAGCTGTGGTCTGGCAAGCTATTTGTGGCTGTGGTAAGAATTTGCAATCCTACATCACCAATGCTTCCATGAACTGTGTAATATACACCAAAGAGTTCCCCCGAAAACGATTTCTACCCATGATATGAAGCCACAAGGATCCAGTTATCTTTTGGCCAGATCTTGCGTCTTATGCGAAATCAACGGTAAATTGGCATACACCTAAGAATATTGAATTCGTTCCAAAGGGCATGAACCCTGCTAATTGCCAGTCAATTTGCCAATTCAAGAATCTTGGGCATTGACGAAGGCACTTTTTACGAAACATGTCTCGGCAGCAGACAATTCAACAGTTTAAAAAAGATAGACTTGTCGCTAAGATAAAACTTGTTGGCTGTGCTAAATCTTATGAAGGAGGTTCACAATAAGGTGCGGCAGTTAACATAAAATCGCTAGACTGCAAATATTGAGAACACTACCCAATCAACACATAGCTGTCATAATAAGTTACAACAACTCGATTGTTACTTATTTGAGTCACATTTAAGTTACCTTAACTTGATTTAAACAAGTTTGCTGCTCGAGTAACCTAATGTGCTACCCTAATGTATATCTAATATAGATCTAAAGTATATCTAATAAAACATGAATTTCCAACATTTGTGTAGTATTTTAACTGGAACTGGATCGTTCCAAACTATTTGGAGCAGTCTTGAATGGCTGACTCGCCACATGCAGGCAACATGATCGCCAGAGCTTTGTAGTATTCTTGGATTGAGATGTCCGCGTTGTTACAACATGATTTAGGACTGACGATACTTCTCTTTGTGTGCTGTTTTTGGTTCTTTCGAAGCTTACTTACCCTACCAATCAGAGCAAGGCCGGGGTGGCCTCTGCTGTCTACAGAAGTTGTCTCCATTCTATTCGGTCCATGGCTGCAACTCGCCAGCGTCGCAGTCTGGGAAGGGTCCGCATTTCGATTTCTACTTAATCGATTCACCTTGCTCGTTGCGCGCTTCTTCTTCTTCTTCTTCTTCTTCACCTTTCAGTCGTTTTCGAGAATCATTCTGACTAGGCTGTCCGAAATTCTTACACATGCTCAGCTTCTAGTATTCGACCGATTTTAGCAGTGATTTTCTGGCCGTGTGGACTACCGGTATAATTATTGTCTTATAGATGATCAACTTTGTAGTTCGGCGAACTTTCTTCGACTTCCGATCGTCCTCCGGAGTCCAAACTAAATAGGCACGATTGCCAGCCATAATGGGTCTTTGTATTTCTCTGCTGGTGTCCTTATCGGCGATCACCAATGATCCCCGATACGAAAATTCATCTACCACCTTGATTTTTTCACCGTTTTTCTGAACTCTTGTGGGCCGAGGCTATCATTGTCTTCTTGTAAGCCTCTTCCCTTCATATATTTTGTTTTCAACGCATTAATCACAAACCCAATCCTACTAGTTTCAGAGTTCAGTCTGATGTACGTTTCCACCATCGTCTCAATGTTACGTTTTACGATATCAACGTCGTCGGCGAAGAATAGTCGGTGATTCCTGAAGATCGTGTCACTCGTGTCTATCCCTGCTCTTAGAATCCCACCCTCCGATGCAATGTTAAGTATCAAACACGAAAATTCGTCACCTTGCCGTAACCCTCTCCGAGATTCGAAAGGGACTCTGGACGACACACATCGATTCATCGTTGCTTTGACCAACTGCATCATTTTTTTCTGGAAATCTATATTCGTGAATGTTTTTTCATAGCTGGTCTGATTTCTGTATTATTTGTTACTCTTGTTTTTTAAGGGACTTTCCCCAACCTCTGTGTCTTGCCGGAGGACCATCGTGTATACCACGCTGGCACGAGAAAGGTGGTCAACCGCTCCTTGCATGGCAAAAAAACGCTGTTTTGAGACGCCCCAAACCCAGTCGGCACCGCTGGGAGGTGGGGATAGGAGTTAAAGATTGTACTCGAAAAAAAAAAAACAGACAGAAATGATCACCAAAAATTGAATTTAAATGGGATATTATTGAAACTCTCAGAGAATTGATAAACATACTTTAGCAATATTTCTACCATGTTGGTATATTCATCCTGCTCTCCTAGGCTAAATGTTCGCACCTTGGACTTAACGCTACCCATCAAATCCTGTCAAAACTTGCGCCATGTTTCTTACACACTTTTATCCACTTTTTCTTCAAATTCTTGTCGTTTTTTGAAGACCTGATATCCTTTTTTTTTCCTCTGTTCGGGACATAAACCACTGCGACCAGTAATTTGATCTATTGTAGTATATCCCGTATCCTTTGTTTCCTTCAATTTTTTTTGTTGGGGCGTAGAACCACTGCGTCCATTGAGTTGAACTTTTGTGGTATAACCTTCATATTGGTCGAAGCTCTGGCGAGTCTTGCCGTACCACTCCTTCACCAGTTTCTCGTAATGGCATGATGCTAAATCCTTCCAAAACATATTATCACCTTTGTGTGACCGGAGTTACAGTTGGCCGTTGATGGTACCGGTCATTATTTACGGCTTGCTGAATTTGCTGCACCCTCGAATTGCCTGCCACACCAAGTACTTCTAGGAAAATTTGTACTTCTTCTTCCGGAACTTCTCCGGAAAATTTGTACTTCTTCTTCCGGAACTTCTCCTGAACACCCAGGCGGGACTTGCCGACGAAAAACTCCAGGCCGGGAATCTCCTTGGCGTCGGCTTTAATGTACGTCTCATCATCTATTACGATGCATTTCAGCTGCATTTCAGCTGCGGGACTTGGCCACCGTATTCTGTTTATTGGTTTGCTTACGCACCTTACTTAAAGACTTGAATTCGGCCCGCTTTACTGTTTGCTGGACGAACCAGACGGAAGAATTTTCCTTTTTAACAAATCGATTGGTGATTCCTTGTGTTCACGGGGTCGGTCGTCATCGCGTTTCTTCCGCTGCCAGCTCGCCGCTGGGTCGTCTGGGATTCCTTGAACGATTTTACCACATGGGACAAGGTCGAAGTGTGTGGTGACGAACTAGCCCAGATGGCTAAAAGTCACCCTAATGAAGACGTTCTTTATATACAAAAAAAAGTTGACTTGTCGAGTCCGAACTGTTTCGCGATCCACCTATTGGAGTGGTCTGGATTTTCTACGACCGTGCCCATATTTTTTTGTCGAAGCACTTCTTGCCTGGAAGCCATCTCGAAATGTTTCAACCATTCCTGAAAAATTTCAGATTTTTTAAAAATGGTTTTGCTGTCAATATCGATTTTAAGTGTCCTATGTGATTATTACTTTTTATGTGTATGGGAAAAGTAGTATTTTCAGTTTTTATCCAAAACAAAACTACTTTAAAGATGAGTAAACAAGTCGGTGCTACCTTGAAACTAAGAGGCACTCTTTAATTAAGCATTTGAAACAAACCGTGCTTAATTTGATTTAATAATAAGAAAGTTATTCAATTTTAAAGTGCTGCTACTCAATTTTTTATAATGATTGCCCACTTTTGAAAGTGGCACCACTGTCTGAAAGGTGGTGGAGGCACCCGGCAACAACATTTTCACCCATAGATGCACGTTGTAGGTGCACGTAGCTGGTGAAGGTAATATAATTTAAACGTGTTATATTCTTGTGATTTTCACCTTATGCATGCATGATGCCTTGGGGAAATTTATTGACAAGAGCAAGGACTACCTCGTGGTGGTCTAAATAATTCAGGATTTTCTCAGTAGGTGGCGATAGCTGACAGCAAAACGTTCGTGTTAATTGATTCCAACATGGAATATCTTGCAAAGTTGATCCGTAGGTCAAAGGCCTTTCGGTTGGTAAATAGTAGTTCAGACTTGGCTCAATACGCGGCGCTAATGTAAGAATATCTTGTTCAAGCTGTATCTCGAGATCCTGGCTGTATTGGAAAATGCCGGCTTCAACAAAGGTGTAATGATGACCACCTGGAGGCCGATAGTCGATGTCTGACGCCATTATGGAATCTAAGATAGTGGCTTCTGGTTTAAGAAAAAAGTAGGAATAACTTTCAAAACCCGGCCAAACGGATATTTTTTGGGAATCCAAGATGGCGGCTTCTGTAATTCTGTTAAATACCCTGCAATACTTTTAGATCGACGGGGCGATCCCGGCGTAGTGGTTAACATCCAGACCTCACACGTTAAAGTTACGATTTCGAATGGCACTCCGGACAAATCACGAAAATACCCAAAAAGGTATTTGAGTGACTACGACGGTAGATGAACCGGCCCAGGGCTGAAAATCCCGATAGTAAAGTAATAAAAATGAACTTTCAAATTGGAAACGTTGTAGAATGGCTGGAAATCGAGGTCTGGAGCCATTTTGGAATCCAACATGGCAGATCTGATTTTTTAAAAAAATGGGATATACTGTCAAATACCGTGCAATATGGATATTTTTGAAACGCAGACGAAAAAAATGAAAAAAATACATTGTAACATTTTTATCAAATTATCACTAGTAAACGCGGGCAAATTCCTTTAAATTTCACTAGAAAAAGCTTATCTTTTGACAGATAGGCCTATTTCGTCTACCACTTACAGACTTCTTCAGTGTCAAGTGCTTGACTTGAAGGGAACATCACAGTAAGTCTAGTATTTATAGTAGGTTTGTTGGTTTTGAACTTAAACGAATAACATGGGTGACTGACTGGTATTGATCGTCATCCACTTCAAAACACGGTCACAAAATGCGTAATGTCCCTTAAGGACACTTTATCTGGACTCAAAGGACTGATAGAAGCGCGAAGTTGGATTAGTTCGCAGTGAGTGAATCACTTTTCTAAAGTTCATTGAACTTTCCTGAAGATCGTTGAATTTCCTTAAATTTCCATGAAGTTCATTGGACTTTGCTGGTATTCGTTGCGCTTTCTTGAAGTTCGTGAAACTACCTTAAATTTTGTAGAACTTCCATAAAGTTTTTTTTTTTATATTCCTGGAGTTCGTTGAATTTTCGTGAAATTCGTTGAGCTTCCCTGAAGTTCATAGAACATCCCTGAAGTTCGTTAAATTTCCATAAATATCTAAAAAGTTCGTTGAACTTTCCTAAAGTTTATTATTTTCCATGAACTTTGTTGAACTTCCCAGAAGTTCGTTGAATTTGCATGAAATTCATTGAATTCCCATGAAGTTTGTTAAACTTCCCTAAAGTTCATTGAATTTCTTTGAAATTCGTTGCACTTCACTGAAGCTCAGTGAATTTCCATGAAGATTGTTGGACTTTCCTGAAGTTTGTAGAATATCCCTGAAGTTCGTTGAATTTCCTTAAAATTTGTTGAACACTCCAGGATTTCATTGAATTTTCTTGAATTTCCATGAAGAACGTTGAACTTGCCTAAAGTTCATTAAATTTCTATGAAATTTGTTGAACTTTCCTGAAGGTCATAAAACTTCCTTAAAGTTCGTTGAACTTCCCGTAAGTTCGTCCTTAAATTCCTATGAATTTCTATGATATTCGTTGAACTTCCCTGAAGTTCATAGAACATTACTGAAGTTCGTAAATCTTCCTTGAAGTTCGTTGAACTTCCATGAAGTTCGTTGAAGTTCTTTAAATTTCCATGATATTATTTGAACTTTTTTGAAGTTCGTAGTACATCTCTGATGGACAAGGTTCGTTGAGCACATTTCTCAAATGATCCAACAATCGGTGTGTGTTTCTTTTGGCATCGGGAGCTCTTGCACTGGTCTAGGTTTTTTTCCATGAATTCCGTAAGGAATTTCATTTGATAGGAGTTGATGCTCAACGCATGTCCTGGCGATTCCGTAGACCTAAACAAAAAAGCCATAAAGACGGAAGCAATGGGATTTATCCTCAATAACTTTAAGTTCAAACATCCAACATTCTGCGCTTCGCCCTTTTGGACATCTCTTTATTGTGCAACAACAAACGATTAGCTGACACATCGCCGAGCCTTCGGGACGCCCTGACAGTGACTTCACAAGTGTAATTGGCTTTCGTTCGAACGGAGCGCCAACGAAAGCGAAAGGTTCGGGATTGATATGTACATGATTCTAATCTTCGGCGAGTAGAAACCGGAGCATCCACTCTGACGGCGGCCTCTGGGTGGGTGGGTGGTTCGAGTGTCAATTTCACTTTCGGTTTCAATACGGGAACGTCCCCGATGGCGAACATTTCCCGTGCTCTGATCGATATCGATTTTCTGGTTCCAAATGAATGGCACCCTACATAGCGAGTTCGACGTCGACGTTGGCTCCAAGATTGATTAGTTAATTTGAACGGGCGCGTGCTTTCTCTAATGTATGTGTTTGTGAGTGAGAAAGCGCTTGGGAAGGAAGTGGCGGGCGTTGAGCAGTGTATGTCACCAAGGTGGAGTGCGCGAGGTGCTGGAAAAACCTATGAGACAATTACCCAAGCACTGGTTGCACTCGGCCGCTCTCCCAATCAAGACAACGATCGTCGTCAAAGGTTGTCCGGTGCTGGTTGCGGTTGGGGATAGAACCGAACAAGAAGGTATCCCGGGTTGACAGTGAACTGCGCCATTTCTGGGACATAAGGGAAGGTGGGGGTTGTCCGTTTCGCTGTCGATTTGCGAGTTTTGCATGTTTTCCGATTTTGCAAGACCGATTGGCGATAATTTAGATTGATGGGTGCCATGATGACGAGAGTGAAACTTTTCTTGTATCGTGGTGGGTGGGTGATTTTTCCTGGGTTGTCTTATCTGACAGTGTACCATGACCTTTTTTTTCTTTCCGTTGGTGCTGATGCAATCCCATTCCTGTGCATTTGCTTCGTGGAAATGTAGAATTCCAATTAACAGGAAGATCCATCTTTGAATTGGCATGGTATTAGAACGGCATTAGCAGAATTCCCGCCAGGTTTATGACCTTGCAGGCTCGTCATAATTGAACGTTTAAAAATGTGTTCCATCATCATCTCGCAGAGTGACCGAGGCTTTTAATCTGCAGCCGTAGCAGCAGGATTGCAAACACGTTCGTGACAGTATGTACGTATCTGGTCTAGAACAGTGAGATAATGTGTCACCAGAAGGGGAAAAATATGGCATATTTATGTCCCCTCGCTGTCATATTGCGGGATTGGCATTAGGCCTCCGGTTGTGGCTCGTTTGGTCACGGCCAAAGCCGGCGGCCCACTGTTGTTGGCGGATGAGCCGGTTTCGAAAAACGTGCGAGCGATGGATCCCGGTGCTTTTATTTCCTTCAGCAACAATTTATGTGGCCAACGGTTTTGATTTATGCGACCTGAGTATAGATGGACCCGGGATGGTTTAAATTCCTTTATGTTTAAGTGCTGTACATCGCGCTCCGGTACAGCGAGAGAGATAAAAACGTCCTTGGATGTGTCATCATCGCAGTTGTCGCGCGCGGTTTTTCTGTCGGATTGTGAAACTTTGTTGCAGAAATGTATCGTGAGCGGGAATATCTACTTTTTGGGTAATGAAATATGGGTGGATGGACATAGTTGCGCAAGCTGGGTTAGATTGTAGCAGAAATTCTTGCGGATCTATAATAAAAGTACAGCTTATTACATTTGACGTTCGGTTTGGATTTGTGTTGGTAGAATTAATTCCTTATTTCAATTCCATTTTTTTCAAATCTAAGAATCTCAAGCCAAGCAGCTGCATAGGTTGCGATTGTTTGTTTTGGAGAAGCATTTATACTTCAAATTACAGCCAATCGACTGCCTTTTTCAGAATACAAGGAAATGCACTTATTATTATTGTAACTAAACGACTTGGATGAAGACATCCAGCGGGGTCCGACGAGGTAGAAACTATGCTCACACTGCTATTAGCTGTTGCATCCTCACTCAAAACTGCTACTGCACAATCCCTAGGAGGTTTAGTTGGAAAAAGGAAAAAACATTGGTGTAATTTCTCCGAACAAGCTCAAATTGTGCCAATTCATCGCAATCGCGGTAGTTGATCCCGTAACTGTGCATTGAAATATGAGTTTAGCAGATGGTTCGGGCAAATTTCCTTGCTATACCGAGTCGGTAAAGTCTCGAGTTTGTTATGGGAAACAAAGGATGCTGAGGTAGTAAGATTGGGAGCTCTATTTTGAGTTTGCACACGATTCGAGGAATGTCGTTCGTTGCAGTGAATCAGCATGAACGGTGTGATGTCATCTCGGATCACAGTCTCTGATTTTCTGATGAAGTCGCGCCGAACTTTCGCGATAAAAGTGCCCTCAAAATGATGGATGGTTGTTGTCGGGCCTTCCCTGCGAGCACCAGCCAGCCACCGGAATTCGGTTGTCAATTTGCAGACTCGTCGCGGTGTCGTTCGTCGTATGGAAACCGCGTGTTGTTGTTCTTTGTCGAAAGGTAGGACGCGCGCAATTCATGTAAACATCGGCCAGGCGCGCAACAATCAAGATTGATTGCGATGATTAGATTCTGGGGTGTGTGCGCACTTTTTTTTTACCCCTCGATGTCGAGAGCTACTCAACCATCATTCCAGTAGCCATCAGATTGGTTCCACAGTCATGAAGGCGCAAAAGTACTTTTTCCATCCATACCGGATACCAGATTGAAGTCAACCGATTAGCTGGCGGTTGGAAATGGGGATTGAAAAATGATTTCGTTTAGCTGAGCGGGCACTGGTCGTGAAATTTTTGGGCGATTTTAAGGAACTTTTAAAAGTTTAATTTATTTGAAGTATCAAATCAGATAACCTGCAAATGGTCGCTATTGAGGTTGCATTTGAATTTTTGTGTCTTTTAAAATCACAAAATTACGATAGATTTAATGCTTCTATCTTTTTATGATTAAATTTTCGTACATGACAACATGTCTTTCGGGATTAGACTCATTGCAGAATTCAATGTTATTTAATTGCATCTAAAAATATGCTTTCAACGATGACACAAAAAAAAGCAAGATTGTAATACAATCCCGCATGGTTTGGTTTCATTTCTCACTATGGTTTGTAACTTGGAGAAAAATTCATCAATTTAGTGCCGTGCATTAGTTGATGAGTGTGAGTTTGGAGTTTTCGAAATTTTGATGGCTCACATGAAACAAACGATCTAGATTCGGAACGGCTCGAATCGCGGGGCCATCGGCTTTTTTATCCAAGACGAGAAAGTCATAAAAATAACAAGTTTGTACCTTACGTTATAAATTTCATCCTTAAAACGTACACTGTAAGTCTTATTACAACGTTCTTCGTTGTTTGCGAAATACCCTCTTGAACCTCAGTATTTAATCCTATTTTTATATTAAATTCACCAGTTGATTGAACTTTTACGAATATGAACCGTTTAGAAACACCAAAAATAGATAATAACATAAACTTAAGAGAATTATAAGAAATACCGTAGTATTAGTCTATTCAATACAGTGCTTCTGTTTTATAAAGCCGCATACACTTTTGACATTTGATTCATTGATTAGCTATAAAATGAAACTGCTTGCTCCAACACTTTTTAGAAGAGATCTTTTTGAAATCAAAGTTAGCAAAGCCATACAATAGAATCTTTTTTGACGTATATGCAGGATATTTAGTTTGTATTATATTTAGTCGCACTAACTTCTAAAATGGATACGTGTTAAAATATTCAATATTTTCTGGTCTTCAATAATCAGTTTATCCTCCGGAATGCTCTAGATATAACGTGGAAAATCCGTTTGGGCGTACTTCCAACAAAGTTCTTAAAAATTTCCATTTCAAAACTCTCCCGTGCTTCCAATATTGGCACTTTCTGCACATTGTTGTTCTGATTTTTATCGTCATGGATCCGCCGCACAATGCTTCCCCAGATGTTTTTCTTTGTGTTCCAATCTGAACTACAGGGTGGCCACCGCAATTTTTTTTGTGTTGAACCAGGATTTTGTAGCCGTCTGCTCGGCCGTACTAGGTGGCGTCATTTTTCGTCGTAGGTGGCGTCGTCCCTAATCGTAAATCCACATCATTTGAATTTCGATTAGGCTTCTTGGTACGGCGCACTCTTCGGGAGTCGCCGTCGCGCGTCGATGGATTCAGTGTGCATACAGGAGAAACAAAACATTCTTTAGTTTTTTTTTGAAAATTCAATAAAAAACAATACTTGCAGGGCTGCAAGCGCGATCGATGCTCAGTATCCATATACCGCGTTGTTGGATGTCAATAACCAGTGATATCTTGAACCAACGCTCCAGTCGATTCAGTACGCCCTGGGAGCACGCAAATCTTGGAGATGGCACGCCGATATTCCCCGTCGGATGTTTTCACGTCGACTACTCTGATGTTGCCGTCGCTTCCTCGAATGATGTGAGTAATTCGACCGTACCTCCATTTCGTTGGAGGAAGATTGTCTTCTTTGAGAAGGACCATTGTTACCACATCGATATTGTTCCGTACAGGGTGGCCACAGAACCGGGAAAACCGGAAAACCGGGAATTAACCGGGAATTCTAAAAAACGGGGAGAAACCGGAAAAAACAGGAATTTATGTTCACACGATTGTTCATAATTTAGATTGTCTGTTATTATCATCGAGCTCTAGGTATTCTTTTCTTAGCGTGTTCATCTATATGTTTTAGAGTGTGTCAATTGATTAACCTCATAAATATCCTGTACTGAAAAAAATCTTGTGGTTGAAACTACCATTTTACCCGACTACGCCTATCTTTAAAACTACCATGAAATTTTAGTAAAATTTACTACGTTCATCTTCAAACCTTCAACGTTTGTGGTATATTTGACAGACATCATGTTGATACCAAGCCTACTATGGTTGACTTTAATCGCAGGCATGGTAAAATCAAACGCATTTATAGTCAGGTGAAAATTTTTGGTGTTTGCGCTCAATTTAACCCTCGAACTGGTAGTTTCTACTGTGGTTTTTTGTGCGTGTGGCTCATTCGTGTAAGTTTGTCGCTGTAGTTTGTAGTTCCCATCTTTAATGTTCACCAAAAAATCTTTTTTCGTTCCCATCTCTAAATTTCAGCAGAAAATCTTGGCAAGAACCTTGCTTCAAACATTCGAATTTAGATGGTCTTATTAAGATTGAAGAAAGTTCGCAATGAGCTTCCCAAGTAAGATAAAAGCCAGCTTCCTATCTGCTTGTTTGAAACACAGCACTTTTCTCCAACAAGTTTCCAAGTCATGATCTTCGATGGCCTGTATCTCATATTTTTCGTAAAAGTACGGATATTGTTTAGAAATCGAACTGAACTCCTTCAAAGTGTGCAGCTTCTTAGGTTCAACAGTTCCTGTTGACAACTGACTAGAACGATAGCCATCTGGTGGCAGATCGATGCAGAACGAAGCTTCAAATTCAAGATATTTTGTATCATCTGGAATTCCTTGGATCATTTGAGGCTGCATGATAAGAGTTTTCTTCAAGAATTATTTCAGCAATTACCATATAGTTTTTAGTTCTTTCATGTGTCTTCCAGGGATTCCTTTACAATCACAAACCTTCATAAGTTAAGGGATTCCACCATACAATTCATCACCAGAAAGTTTAACAGAACAGTCAATGAACTGCCAGAAGAAACTGCTGAAAGCATCGCTGGAGGAATGACTACAAACTCCTGAAGAATACCTTTAGAAACGCCAGAAGGAATTTCTCAAGCGATGCCTGAGAACATTTCATAGAATATTTGGGAAATTTTAACAAAGTTTCTTAAAAAAATTATAAAGAAATCATTTGGCGGTGCACACACAAACTGAATTTCAGACTGTCATCTGTCACTGTAGGGTCAGTGTAAATTATTTTCTCTAGCTTCATGGGCCGAAAACTGAAAGCAGAATTTGTAAATAGTTGGGTCCTAAAATGTAGTCATTTTTATATCATAAACAACGCTTATAATGAAAATATAATTTTATTAAGTTTGGGAACTCAATTTGTTCAAAATTGTTTGCTTAGAGTAATTGTTATCTATTCGTAATTCTAGTTCATTACTACATGATCCGTGCCTTAACCCTGGAAATTTTTAACATTTGGTCCGAGAAAACCGGGAAAAACCGGGAATTTTAAAATTAAAATTGAGTGGTCACCCTGTCCGTAGCTGTGTCCACTTCGTGCGTGACTGGAGTCCGGCCAAATATTCCATAGACCATCGTTTCCATACTCGCCGGAGGAGTTCTTGATTCTCCTGCCAACGATCAAGACGATTTCGAGGGATCTCTGACCAATCGGGTTCGGGAAAGGACGTGAGAGGGTGATGAATAAGAAAATGACCAGGAGTCAAAACTTCCAGATCATCCGGTTCTGCTGATATTGGTGTGAGGGGTCTGGAATTCAAACAGGCTTCGATGCGGGCCAACAGCGTGACGAACTCATCCTGCGACAAAATTGAGTTACCAACGGTTAAGCGGAAGTGTCGTTTGAATGATTTAACCGCTGCCTCCCATAATCCACCAAAGTTTGGACTACACGGTGGTATGAATTTGAATTGGATTTCATCGTTGGAACAATGGTTAACAATAGCTGTCTGTAACTCCCGAGATGCTCGGGGAAAAAAGCGGCCGGCGAAAGATCGTAGACCATTTCTATGTGAATGGCCTTGGTGACAATGCAGATGAAGATGGCTATATAACATTTCGTAGATGGTGTTTTGCGAAGTTTCCGATATTGAAATGGTCCACATAGGTCAACACCAGTGTTGAGAAAGGGAAAAGTCGGCGTTACTCTTTCCGGAGGCAAATCTCCCATGAGTTGTTCCAGAACAGATGGTCTACAGCGGAAGCAGTTGATGCATGAATGGACCACTTTTCGTGCTATGTTAAGGATACGAAGTGGCCAAAATTTTTCCCGAACGCATGCTACGAGCAGTTGTGGTCCGGCGTGTAGATGGTTTCGATGATTGTATGTCATAATGCTTTCAGTAAGCGGATGTCGTGCTGGAAGGATTATGGGTTGTTTCCTATCTTCTGAGATCGAAGCGTGTTTTAAGCGCTCACCATCACGTAGAACGCCATCCTTCAAGATTGGGCGGAGGTACTTCAGAACAGAGTTCGGTTTCACTTGGCAATCGGAGGCTATCGCAGTGATATCGTTCCGGAATACTTCAGATTAAGCTAGTCTAACCAAAGTCATGGTTGCATGATTCAATTCTGTTGAATGTAGAAATCCTGATCTACGATTTGCACGATTAGAAGGTTCTACATTATGAGGAAATCGTTGAATCAGAGCAATCAGCCGAACTAATAAAATGAAGGAGGACCGTAAGTTGAATATTTCATTCGGTTCCTGCATGCGAACCGGTAGGGAGATTGATCTTTCTTCTAGCATTTCCGTGGAAATGTCCGGTGAATTTGTTTGTATGGTTGGGGGCAGAACCGAGATAATTGTTTCAGCCAACATGGTCCTGCCCACCAAGTCGATGAATCCATCAGCTGGTGTGCTTCTATTCCACGCAGGATTATCCATCCCCGAAATATGAGCCCAGACACTATTGGATGTGAGATGTTGGAGCTCCGACGCTCGATTCGCAACAAAATTTTTCCATCTAGATGGATCCGACTTGATCCAGTAAAGTGTGATCGTTGAGTCAGACCACCTTTTGGTACAAATGACTCAAAAGAAGAGCTGCTGACAGTTCCAATCTGGGTAGACTGACCTTCTTCTGTCTTGTTGAATCCCCGAAAGGTGCCACCTTGGATTTGGCAGTCAACCCCAGTCTAGCTAGAACATCGATACGCTTAGGGAGGGTCACTATAAATCTACCCGACTCATCACGGAAGGTATTGGTAGCAAAGTGTTCTTCACATAAAGTTTCTTCCGGAGAACGAATGCTGGGACACCAGCAGGATTCTAATTCCCAGAAGCGTGAGATCGATTCTTCAAAGGAACCCACACTACAAACGTGTGCTACCTTCAGCTGTTTCTGATGTTGCTGACCTTCGTCTTTTCTGGCAGCCACCCACCCAAAAACAGTGTTTTGAAGAACTGGTTATCCTGGGCCCAACTTTACGAATCCATCCAGTAGCAGCTCATAGTACAATTCCATTCCTAACAACATATCTATCGGACCCGGTTCATTAAATTTAGGTTCAGCGAGTGTCATTCCGGGAGGAATTTTCCATGGAGAATTTTCCCATTGCTCTCGCTGGCAGTTCATAGGTGCTTTTTAAGAATGTGACAGGTTTCTTCAACAGTATACTCCGTACAATGAGAACCAATCCGAACATCCACAGCATGATTCAAAACGACGAGAGTGTTGCCTACCTACTTCTGGAGTATGTTTTCGGTGATTAGAGATAATTGCGATGCAGGATCCAACAGCGCTCTGGCCCACTGTGTGCTCCCGTCAGGACCATAAACTTTTTACGATTGTAGTTTGCAGCAAAACTGTAGCGGGTTTTGAGTACTACCAACTAGAGAAGTGGAAACAAGGCTAGAGGTGGGGGCAGAGGCAGAGGGTGATTGTGTTGATGATGAAGAGGTAGACCGAGATTAATTTTTTCCCCCAATTGAAAACCATCATTTCACTTTATGAGTGGCCCCAAAAACACTCTTGCTATCGGTTTAAGTGGGCCAAATCGTCTAAAGGGTGTACGGAATCAAATTGCGACACACACATATATTCAGCAAAACTCGTACGTTCAACCAATCATCTTCAAACGTCCAGGGAGTAAAATAAAACATGTTATGAATATTTTTCCAAGTTTTTATACAATTTCAATTCCATATCCAAATGCACGAACCTTCTTCTTTACACTACTCATAAGGTCCTATACAACAATTGGACGAACTTTTTTTTCGTGGCAATCCATTTTTTTCATATCTTCCTCCGATTTCACTTCCTTAGGATGCTTCCAAAGTGCCTGCGTCATGATGGCCCAGTATTTTTCAATTGGCCGAAGTTCCGGGTCGTACGGGGGTGAGATGTTTCGGCACGAAATGGACCTCCTTAGCCTTGTACCATTCGAAAACCTCTTTTGAGTAAAGGCACGAGGCCAGAAAATCTTAGTACCATCGTGTGACCTCAAAAGAGAAAGTAAACGCTTTCTCATTCCTTTACCAAACCATACACCTGCCCATTGACCGTTCCAGTTGTTACGAATGGGGTGCTCCGCTTTCCACACGAGGAAACTGCTTGCCAAATCAAATATTTGTTGGCAAACTTTGTCATCTTCTGCTTTCTAACGTCCTCAGGGATATCGAATTTATGATGAGCAGTGAAAACCTGGAGCCCCATAACGAGGCAATGTTGTATCATCAACATCTGGGTGTAGAGCTTCCGTGCACGTGTTTTACCTACCGTATTCTGCCGTTCATCGCGATTAGGTGTCTTTTGGACTTTGTACGTGTGCACCCAAGAAACAATTTCAGTTCTATTCCAGCCGTATAGCACTTTTCCCGGTTTTGTTAATGGAACTACATTCAAAGCTGTTTTGAAACCTCCTCGAACACCTCCTCTATGCATCTATGCAGCCGAAATGTGTACAAAGTGGCTCACTCTTTAAACGATTGTGAAAACAAATTAATAAAACCATTCTAAGACCATAAAGATTTTGAAAATGTTCTAGTGAAAGATGTTATGACCACTTTAGAACTATCATAAAACCTATTGGCTGCCATCCAAACTAGCATAGGGCTAAATGGCCACGGCTGTCAAACTTCACGGCGATATCGTGGTTGGTTTTTGTGGTTGTTCTGCCTTGTTCGATTCTCTGCTCTTCTGATTCATTCAACAGAAAATAATGGCTAAGAAAAAAGTTCTAGTGTTACGGTAAATTATGTTCGATAGCAAAATATCCAAAACAAAATGAGTTTTTTATAGCATTTAATTTTATGGTGAATATTGGCACGATCAGAGCCGAAAATTAATGCGCCTCGGAAATTATGCGAATTTACAACAACAAAAACAAAATTGAATGAAATATATTCGATAAATTTATCATGAAACTCCTCAAAATTGATGGAATTCAATAAGTTTATCTAAAAGAATACCGAAGTTGGTATTTGATCTACACTTCAATTGTTTTACATTTAAAATTTGGTGTATTTATTTTTCCACATTTCAATTATTTTTTATATTTCAATATGGCGATTGGAAGAAATCACGGTTTTGCCAAAAAGCCAATTTATCTTCGCAATGGCTTTAAAACTATCTGGTCATTTGATAGTTTTCTTCAATGCCAACTAGTCGTTTAATGCATTTACTGTGGGCAAAATGGTTTTAAAATGCTTTATCAAATGACCATAATAAGATAAACCGGCATTTCAAAACAGCATTTCATGAGTTTATGAAGTCAAAATAAAACCTTTGATAGGAGTAAAAAGAATTTTAAAAGTCAAGGTTTTAAGATCGTTGTAAAGAAGCTGTGTAGGTTCTCATAAACCTGACTAAAATTTGAAACCTGTTGGCACCTCTTGCTGCCATAATAAAACCGAATTGATTTCTAGTGGCTTTCATAAAACTTTGATCAAACTTAATAAAGCTGGATGGTTTTGGCAATGTTACTTGGGTAGTCCTTCCCGTTTTTTCGCATCTTGCCCGAAAATGTTGGTTAGATTCAGTTTCTTCGCCACATCTCGAATTGAACTGTTGGGATTCCTCATGAAAGCTTGAACTACCCGCTTGTGATCCTTAACACTATACGGAGATCCATTTTTGCCATTTTTTTTCTTGCCAATCGATGGTCAAACGTTCGTGGTACCGATTTAAAACACGAGACACCATTCCAGCCACGAGAGTGTACCATTCCCAGCTTCCTGCTGATTGCCCGATGAGAAAGATCCGGATTTCGAGGTACGTTCGCAAAATTTCTTCGCGCCGCTGCTGTTCTTCCGACTCCATCTTTGCAACAATTGCACATCTGCTAGTGAAGCTTACATAGTTTAAACAAATACACATTGTTCTAATTTCACCCGAAATTTCAATAGAAAATACGAGTAAAAAGTTATAGCCATTTAAAAGTGGTGCAATTTGATTCCGTAAAACCTTTACAACTTGCGAGCCCGGGTGTTAGCCGTCACCTTCTGTTTATCATTACGATTCGGTACAGTTTTCACCTTGAAATTTTCGACTTTCTGCCTTGCCGGTGCTTGGAAGTATGTACGAAAGTTGGGGACATTTTTATTTTTCTAGCCACAGTACGTACCGAAAGATCTGATCTCTTTGGCTATATTTGCTTCACTTTCGCGACCTCCTGGTGGCTCCTGCGATCCGTTCTTGTTCCGCTCCCGGCCTTCCCCAGGCTGTTGTCAAACGTGTATCGAAAGATTTAAGAACGTTATGAACAGTGCTTGCCGGAAAACCAAGCATTTTAGCAAGTTTTCTTACTGATAGATCCGGATTTTCATTGCGACCGCACACAATTGCTTTTCGCACTTGCTCTTCTTTCGACGCCATCGTAGATCTAAAAGCTTGTAGTAGTTGCCCTATACGGAACTATCAATACACTTTCTCTTCACTTCTATTCGTTCTAGCAATAAATTACCGTCCACTCCTAAAGCTTCGCATGGAGATGAGAAATTGTCTACTTCTGACAAACTTCATCAAAGACCGTTACTCCGTGCATGGGAGAACACGAAAAAAACAACAATCAATGTGCTTGTAGTATCATCAAAAATTGATTTTACACAATGAACAGACAAACGTTCATCAGTCTGCGAAATATTTCAAGCGTTGATGAAGTATTTCCAGAGATATACGTATTTCGGGGTGTCCAAATTTTGTCGTGAGCAAGCTATAGCTGTAGAGTACTCAAAACAAATCATGAAGTAGGAGCCGTCGAAAGGAATGTTTTGGTGAAAATCAGTATTTCTCATCTCCTAAACAGTTCCCTTGGGGCATGCGGATTGTTCCGCAATGGCCAATATAGTCATTGGACCATTTATAGGCTAAAGAATGTATCGAAAATAAGCTATCTACAAACTTTCTTTCAAATTATGTTGAAAACCGATATTTTATTCATACAAAAAATTTATCCTTTATTGTACGAGGTTAAACTTGAACATAATGAAGACCGGATGAAATTTAAGTTATTCCTTCACGAATTTTCGAGCTTTGGATCGAATGCTCTTCATCATGTTCCGGACAAGTGTTGCATCGCATTTTTTGGACGCTTGAGCCCAAATTTCCTGCATGTTCCCAGCTGCCTTACCAGTCTTCTTGAAGAACCTCATCACGATTGCCCAGTAACGTTCGATGGGTCGAAGCTCAGGGCAATTTGGTGGATTGATATTTTTCTCAACGAAATCTATACCCTTTTCCGCAAGCCAATTGAGAGTGGTTTTGGCATAGTGAGCCGACGCTAAATCCGGCCAAAACAGTGCAGGTGTACTATGCTTCTTATATAAAGGCAACAATCTCTTCTGGAGACACTCAGATCGATAGATTTCCGCATTTATAGTTCCGGTAGTGTAAAAAATGGTTGACTTCAAACCACAGAAACATATTGCTTGCCATACCACTACTTTTCGACCGAATTTCTGCACTTGAATCGACCTGTCCGCATCGCTCACATCCTCCCCAACGACGGCAGTAAAGTATTGTGGACCTGGAAGGTTTTTTGAGTCCTTCTTTACATAGGTCTCATCGTCCATCAAAACGCATGCATCCGGACGCTGCAAAAGACGCGAATACAATTTCCGGGCCCTTATTACTGCTCGCTTCTTCTATTCTGCACTTTGTTTCGAGATTTTCTGCTTCTTGTAGGTCTTCAGGTGGTTTCGCCTCTTGATACGCTGGATCATACCGACACTCGTTCCTGCTTTTTTGGCCAAATCACGTATTGACATTGATTTGTTCTTCATGATTAGAGATACCACTTTCTGCTCCAGTTTCGGGTTGGAAGAACCGGGTTTTCTGCCTCTTCCTGGTAGCTCATCCAAAGAATAGTGTTCCCCAAATTTATTAATGATGGTTTTAACATTCGCATGATGAATTCCATACCGCTTCGCCAATTTTCGCATAGTAATACCCTTCTCACTTAGCCATGTGTTCAGAACCTTAATTTTCACTTCTTTTTCAATACGCGACATTTTGAAAACGCAGAATTTGAACCGCACAAACAAGTAAACAAAAGAAAGCTGACAGTCAAACGCACAGCATGCAGTGTTCAGAGCATAAAAAACCATCACAAATACATGCGTACAACGCAAATGTATGTGGATAGCTTATATTCGATACACTCCTTAGAAGTAGATTATTCATGAATAATCATGAAGTTTGAGCCGTCGAAAAGCATGTTCCGATGAAAATTTGAATCTGTCGCCGCCTCACGGATTGGGGCAAAACATGCCTTTTCCGCCTCAGATTCTTTGTGGCCAATCGGGTCAAAAACGGTAGTTTCTCACCAGAAACTGAAAACTGGGACTCTAATAAGCATTTTGACAGCAAAGACTTCAAAATTTGGTGATATTTATTTTCTCAATGCGAGTTTGAAATCGGGGTCAATATGACCAGAAACACCTTATTCGTTACCTTCAGAAATGTCAAAAAATTTGAGTTCGATATAGAAACGTAACCTCCTAAGGAGTGTATCGAAAAGTAGTTATAAACATTCGATGCGTTATTACGCATAAACTACTGTATATATTTTTAGCGTGTTAGCGCCATTTGCTTTGTTTACATGTCAAAAATGATTATTCGGTTCATTCATTTCCGTTGATAAAGTTGTATTCAAAATGTCGCGAATTGAATTTGAGACTAAAAGAAAATTCTGCACACTTGGTGCACCGAAAAGGGTGTTACTTACAACCAGATTGCGAAAAGAGTAAATGTTCACCCGGCAAGTGTAAAACGCATCATCGAAAAGTTTGGTAAGGAGTGCTCCCTCAAGGATTTACCAAGAAGTGGCCGGAAACCCGGCTCCAGCAACCCCGATTTGGACCAAAAAGTTGTGGATTATATTCAACGGAACAAATCTGCCTCTACTCGCGATCTAGCCAAGAAGTTCAGGACCAGCATCGGAATGATTCAACGAATCAAGCGCAGGAATGACTTGAAGACGTACAAAAAGCAGAAAGTGCCCAAACAAACTCCGGAACAAAAGTCTCGTGCCAAAACCAGGGCTCGAAAGCTGTACAGCTGCATTTTGGACAATGTCGACCAGTGCATTTTGATGGATGACGAAACATACGTTAAAGAAGATTCAAGAACGCTACCGGGGCCGCAGTTTTATACTAAATCTGTTGGGGAACGTGTGCCAACCGCAGATACGACTGTTGCGATGGAGAAATTCGGTCAGAAGGTGCTCATTTGGCAAGCTATTTGCACATGTGGCTTGCGTTCTTCAATTTTCTATACAAAAGGAACTATAAATGCTGAGATTTATCAAAAGGAATGTTTGAAGAACAGGTTGCTACCATTGTATAGAAAGCACCAGTCCCCTCCTCTCTTCTGGCCAGATTTGGCATCGGCACATTACGCCAAATCCACTCTACAGTGGCTGACGGAGAATAACATCAAGTTCGTAGAAAAGACATCAACCCACCAAACTGTCCCCAGTTGCGACCGATCGAACGCTATTGGGCAATAGTCAAGCGTATATTTAAGAAGGATGGTACAGTGTCCCAAAACATGACCGATTTTAAGAAAAATTGGGCAGCGGCATCCAGGAAGTGCACAAAGGTCACTGTGCAGAATTTGATGGCAGGTGTCAAATCAAAGGTACGGGCATTCTACAGAAATGAACATGATGACTAGTTTTTCCGTTTGGATCTTTTGTAAACATGTTAAGCTATAATAAACTGAAATAGTATGTTAATTTTAACCATGTTTTCATGCCTATTTTATTATTTGGAAGATTATAACTACTTTTCGATACACTCCTTATGATTTAGGAAAAGTCAAGAAAATTCAAACGTTTAGATGTTTATTTTAGTAAGTAATAGTATATTTTAAAATCCGTTACGGGTCATATTGACACCGACACCTAAAAAAAGGTTAATCGGTATGCTAAATGTATTTTATAGAAACCAAGCGTTTCCTTAATTTTGCGAACCAGTGTTTGTTGAGCCTTGTATTAGTCATGAAGTGCACAATGTCGTTTTCGTCGTCGTCGTCGTCGTCGCCTTCGCCACCGAACAATGAAGCTGCTGTTTAGAAAATTGGCGAGGAAGCAACGAAAAAGCAAAATCACCCGTCTATTCACGAGCTCGAACGCCACCGACGAGTTAAACGACGACGACAACAGGTGAGTATATATGTAGTATTGAGTCCAGATTGATAAAAAAAAACACATCAGCTGAAAAATGACGGATGACGATTTCGTAATCCCATAACTAGTTCAGCGAATTGGGGGAACTGTGTTCGTACAACCAGCAGCGATGGCCAGAGTTGTATAGATTTGAATGAATCGAATGCCAGCGTAAGACTCATTTTGTTCGATTGTGAAGCAACTCCTGCCTGCTAATTGAAGCGATTAAGTTTGAATTCCTAAGATGGACTGATAGCGTGCGCAAAGTTATGATTTCCATCCATCATCAGCTACGTAATATTTATGTTTGCCGTAAGATTTGAACAATGCAATGGGTCCTTCCGTCGCTGCTCAGTTGGAATCTCGCACACATGGAGTGTTTTTCGTTTCCAACTGAAATAACATTCCTCCTGATGCTATTTTGCATCGAAATGCACTCGAATGCAATCAGAGTCCATCCACATCCACTGGGAACCAGAAGTCGATCAGTAGGGATCAGTAGGAAAAATAAACATTCTGCACTTATTCCCAGAAACGGTGGACGAGTCCCGGTAGGATTTTGAGTTACCATCTACCATACATAAATCTCATCGTTGCAAGCGAACGCAGCAAACGGAGTGCACAATGCAGTCGTGACTTGGCGGGAAAGCACATCTTGAAATGTAACAGTTCTTCTCGATGGAGTCTCTCGATACTAAGTTGCAATTGTCTTATCCGGTAAATCCCTCGGTCGTACTTCATCTCTTCGTAACCGGGAAGAGAGACGCCAACCAACAACACGAGGAAGTGGAAATGTTTTTCTTTCTCGAGCTTTGCTACTTGCGATTTAACAAGCCATGGCTACTGTTGTGGATTCGCTGAATTGTGTGCAATAATAACAACGATGGGAATAGGAACGGAAGTGATTGGACTTTGTGTTAGTTCAAACGGCTAGCGAGGTACGGGATGTGCTGGAACTCTATCCGTGAAGGTGAGTATTGCTTTTGGGATTGGGAAAATAAATCTTCCGACAGCAACGGGCTCCAGAAAATGGTGTTTATTTTTTTCTATAACGAGCAATGTTATGGAGTGGAACTGTCTAGTGTAGTGGAAAAAATGGGGGTGGATTGAGAACGTTTAAAATTGACAGCGTCGATAGTGGTTGTTTGGGCAAGGGGATTAATGGCTTCAAAACGATTGGAAATCGATTTGCGATCAAGCGAAATGTTAACGACTCGAAGATCTGTAGGCTTGGTTTTGAGAGAAAAGTCAAGTCTCGCATTATTCAATCGCATCAATTACCTGTATCGCCATGATTTATAAAACACCACTGTTCCTTTCAGTAGCCGAGTGGATTTCTCGAAAGAGTGTAATCAAAACAACGGTTTTCCTATTTATCGCGTAACTTGTCGCCTTGAGCAACGTTCCGGCCGCGAGTTCCATTCGCACAATCACGCAACGGAACTGTCATCTGGCCTTTTGTCATTCTCGTTGCCAAGTGTGAAAAGAACCGTTTTGCTCAATCCCGGCAGCTATGTATCATCATTCCAATATGTGTGTGTTCGAGCTCCTCTCACACTGTACGGTTTCGAATTGTGTGAAAAATTTACTTTTATTACAATTTAATTATTTCATCTTGACCGTTTAGCCGGCCACAGCGGATGGTTGGTGAGAGAACAAACTTGTTTTCCGCGCTGCGACGAACATCCGACGGTTGTGATGATAAACAGCATTCAGTCGGTTGGGTCCTCGGGCAAGGGCGCAATCCCGTGCGTCTTCAACCGTTTGTTGTCAACTTCTTTTGCTCAATTGTTGCCTCCAAAGCATGCCGACCAGAATAAGAATCGGAGCGAGAAACATTCGCCATCAATTTAATAAATTCTCGAAATAACGACTCAGCTTTGATTTATGCTCAGTTGGTCTCTAATTGGAATCATAAATAGCACAGGGAAAAAAAGTGAGATAAGTACAGACGAGCAATCAAAACAAAAACAACGCTGTAGAGTTACTAGAAATGAGAAGAAAAATTAGTATTTTCCATTTAATACTGTAAAATTACCAAATGGTGGGTAGACTGTTGCTTTTTATTTGAACAATTAAACAAAAAGAGTTCTACGGAAATTGAAAAATATTGATGCACTAACCGGTCGCCCTACACTCCAACAGAAGAAGGAATGCATTTCAAATTAAAGAAGTATGCTTTCATGAAAACTTCTGCACAAAAGGGTCGCTTACTTGCCTCAAAATTGAGTTAATTTTGTCTGAATTTCGTCAAAAATCGAGTCTAAAACTCGACTTTAATCAACGTCAAAGTCTGGGCATAAGCATATTGACTACCCGTAGTTTGCTACTCCGTGATTGATCTAAGTCAGCTGTAGGTGCACAAAAAACCAACAGAATGTCAGTAGTAGGCGTAGTAAATCATGGTGTTCTCATTTTTAGGATCAACAACGGCGTCGGCCACGTCCTTGTTGATCAATTGTTAGTGGAAGGTTTTCATCTTCCTTTATAGATTAAGGAAGGCCTGCATCGTTAATAATGAGTACACCTAAAGATTGCTGTATTAAAATATGTTTTATTTATTTTGCAACTCAAATTCATTTACATTTTTTATTGACCATCAAAAATGCCCATTACATCAGTTTTCGTTTAATTTTTCGTAGATCGTTCTTCATGTGGTTTTGCACAACCGTTACGTCGATGGTTTTGCTTACGTTTACCCAGTCTTTTTTGAATTTGATGATATCATCTGCTCCTTTAGCCTTCTTCCGCAGCTTTCCTTTTATCAAAGCCCAAAATTTGTCGATGGGCCTTATTTGCGGACAATTTGGAGGATTCATTGCCTTTTCCACAAATTGGACATTGATCTCTTCATACCAGTCCAAGGTGGCACGTGCATAGTGGCAGGATGCCTAATCAGGCCTAAACAGTGTCGAACCTTTGTGTTTTCGGATTAGTGGCAGAATTCGTTACTGCGGGCATTGTTTTCGTTCCTTTTCGGCGTTCATATTTGCGGTCGTGAAAAAAGATGTCGATTTCTTACCGCTCTGGCAAATTGCTCGCCAAACCAACACCGTTTTGGCAAATTTTTCGCAAAAAATCTATTTCTCCGAATTTAAGACATTCCTTCCACGTTTCACGGTGTAAAACTGTACCCCTGGAAGTACCCTGTAGTCCGATTTGACGTACGTCTCGTCATCCATGATAATGCTCATGTCATTTTTGCAACCGAGTCGAGTAATTAGTACAAGACACTGAAGAAGTCTGCACATTGTAGACGAAATACGCGTATCTTTCAAGATAAGCGAAGGTAGTTGGAATTAAATGGAAAATACTAATTTTTCTTCTAATTTATAGTCATAACAAACCGGTTGATTGCATTTTGGACCGCACAGACACTAACGCCTTCTTCTTTTGCTAATTTTCTTAGCGACAATCCCTTTTCAGTGCAGAACTTGGTCACATTCGATTTTCCCTTTTCTTTCGTAAGACCTCACATTGTACCGCTTGAACTAAAACTTTAACTTTTATTGAAGGTTTTCGTTTGTTTACAGGGCAAGCAACACATTGGCACTAAACAGCTCTCAAAATAAGTCATAGTTTTTTTTTCATACAGAACCTCAAAGGTGTACTTATAATTAACTATGCAGTCCATAGACGAGAGTTTCACTAACTGTTTAGGGAAGCTCCATTAATTATGTCACGCAGTAAGGAGGGAGCGGGGGTTTTGGAAAACGTGACGATCCATACAAAACAATTTGAAGGTCCATATAAAAAACATGACAAGGGGGGGTTATACGTTCCCGGGTTATATGGACGTTCCCTTATCTGTGTTTTTCGAGCGGTTAAACTCGAAATTAATAAATGACAAAACTTTAAGTATTTTAGATTTCGCCGAAACTTTGCAAACGTGTTTGGAATTAAAGTATAAGTGTTTTGGCATGCGGAACGGTCGTTTTGATACGAGAGTAACTTTTGAGAAGGGTTTATGTGTTTTTGATACAACAGGCTTAGGAAAAGCAGTAACTCGGAAATCGTTCGTTTTATAGATGAAGTGTCTGAGAAGGAATGGTAGGGAATCAAAATGTCCATAAAAATATATATACATACAATGAAAAAAAGTTCTATATGAAAAAATCATAATCAAAACTCAAAATTCAAATTCCCAAATTTCGTTGGTAATTTTTTGATAAAAACCTTTGTTTTAGAGTAGAGGTTAAAGCAACATAGACAAAACATCGTTAAAAAAGTTTTCTTTATAGCACAAGAGATGATTTGAAATTAAATTTCTAATTTAAATGTGCACAATAATGATGTCTCTAGAGGTAATCGTTTTCGAGTTGTTTTGCATTTAATTTTATGAGGGGCTAAAAACTTAAGAAACACACTTTTTTCATATGTTATTTGAGATCTTACATCACCAAAACTATGTAGGTTTCAACAAACATGGACATTCCAACAACTTTTTCTTTTACTTTCACACGATTGGACTAAAAGTTTAAAAGTTTAATCCTCTATAACTTCAACATTATGATATTTATTGGCGTATTGCACGTCAGTTTCATAAGAAATTTTGTATTTCTGCGGGTTTTAATCAACAGTAGATGAACATGATTGCACTTTGACTACTAATACTTTACTATCTCTATTGGGTACTTTTACTGATCATTTCGTTATGTTTCCCAAGTGGTTTTAGCCGCGATGATGTCAAACTAAATGTTCATGGTATAGAATATTGTGGCAGTTTGATTTAGTCACTCGTCTACCCAGCATTGCAAAGTGAAAAAAAACGGACCCGAATTCCCACAGATGAGACGCCGCTGGATTGGCTGCTTGAAATATATCATTTCTTATGAGAAATTTGCAAAAAATTGAATGGTGCCATTTTGATCCTGCGCCGAGCCCGGGAAATGGTCCATTTTACCCCATTTACCCCTAAAATGTGTCTTTTTGAGTTGGCATCAATGTTACTACAATCGCCGCTGAATGGTTTGCCCGCATAGCATCCTATTTCATATTAAAAACTCTGAGGAATCGAATGGTGCAAGTTTCATTCAGTTCCGAGTTTGGAAAGTGGCTTATTTTGCCCAATTTTCCCATTAATTTGAGATTCTCTTGTTCGTACCCTTTCAGCTACAATCGCTGCCAAAGTTCATACGTGAAAAAGTCGAAGGAATCGAATGGTGTTATTTTCGTTTAGTTACAGAATCGGAAAACTGTCCATATTGCCCCATTAAACCCCTACTGTGCAGGATTCGTTCAGTTCCGAGCCCGGTAAGTGGCTTATTTTGCTCCACTTCTTCTTAAATATGCGAATGAAACAAGGCTGCTCCGAAGTCTGAAAATGACCAAAACCAATATAGAACTATTGAAAAAGTATATGCGCATTTGATAAATACTTAGAGGTCGTATCTGAAAGTAATTAAAACGTACTCTTTATATATTAGAAGCTATAAACTTTTTTGCAAGAAACTATGGGGCGCCCTGAAAACTTCTGTAACTAAACGAAAATAACACAATTCGATTCTTTAGATTTTTTCACGTAAGATAGGCTGTTTGTAGCCAAAAACTTTGGCAGCGATTGTAGCTGAAAGGGTACGAACAGGAAAATCTCAAATGAATGGGGAAATTGGGCAAAATAAGGCTTTTTCCGATCTCGGAACTGAATGAAACTTGCACCATTCGATTCCTCAGCGTTTTTAATATGAAATAGGATCCTATGCGGACAAACCATTTGTAGTAACATTGATACTACATTGATGTAGGCGATTGTAGTAACATTGATGCCAACTCAAAAAGACACATTTTAGGGGTAAATGGGGTAAAATGGACCATTTCCCGGGCTCGGCGCAGGCTGAAATTGGCACCATTCAATTTTTTGGCAAATTTCTCATAAGCAATGGTTATTTCAAGCAGCCAATCCAGCGGCGTCTCATTTGTGGGAATTTGGGACCGTTTTTTCCCACTGTGCATTGTTTATAATATTTTTGCCAGTGACAACCGCAAGCCACACATTCATAGCAAGAATGTACCTGCTAAATAAAATCAGTAGGTATGTACAATTATGTCATTGTAACTGATGTATGGCGCTATTTAAACTGCTTCACTTCGACAATCAATATTCAGTATGTGAACCAGGAAAGGAACATGGAAATGGAATTTGTAAGATTGTTGGTGATGTAGACCTTTTCCCAACAGCAATAGAAAATGTTCATCCGTAAAACGTTTTTTAACCGAAGCACTGATTCAAAGGTTTGTTGACATGCAATGCAATCATCGTTAAAGATTGGCGATCCATGTCGTATACACTACCGAATTGATTTGCAAAGGAGCAGTCTTGAACTTGCTACATTGAATAAGAGTCAGCCATCATCATCACGGGATGGTTCAGAAGAAGTACTTTCAGCAATTTCGATAGTATTAGCATCATCCCAAAGAAGTAAAGTACTAAACTACTCGAGCACGCATAACATCGATATCTTCAACATTTGAACTTCCGGTATCAGCGTGTCTTCAATATCATTGAAACTTGATCAGAACATTCATTGAAACAAACCCAGAACAAATATGTGATGAAATAATAAGGGCTATGCGAAAAAACCAAATTCAACTTTCCCGAAAAAGAAGACTAGAAGAGGCCATTGGCTCAGGAACAAAAATCCAAGAAGTATGATGAAATTATTAACCAACTGAAAACAAAATTCATCCGTGATGAGACTACAAAGACCGAGAAGTATCGTATTTAACAGTTGTGGTCTGCGCAAAAAGTGGTAAAAGATTTTGGTATAAATAGTAACATGGCAAAGGAAGCCAACCAATTGGCCGATCAAAAAGGAGTATTATCTTCATCAGATAGTAAACGTGGACATGGCTTGATTGGTGAAGTCAAACATAAAGTTCTTCAATACTAGAACGACGATGACGTTAGTCGATCATTGCTTCCATTGTAAAAGATCGCGTGTTCAGAAAAGATTGTTGATAATGTTACTGCGCGAAACATACGTAAGATTTCGTGAAATTGACCTAAACTTTAAAATTGGATTAAGTTCATTTGCGTCGCTGCGACCCAAGTAATGTGAATTGTTGAGTAGTTCTGGTACACATAATGTGTGTGTTTTCTCAATCTACAAAACCGTAAATTTAATGCTAAATGGCTTAAGACAATATTCTTTGAACCATGAATTTAAAATGTTAAAAAAAGTTTGTAATCTACCAACCAGATTAAAAAAAAGCTATCTCCGAAAATGTGAAAACTGTCCAAAAATCAAAGATTTCGAACAATGGATGCTGAAAGACCTAGAAAAACACAACTTGATTGAAATATGTTATGAGCAATGAATTTCTACTGATAGGTGCGATATAGAAACCTAGTTAAACCAGTGGATGAATTTGTGTCATACCTTAGTGAACAATTTGAAAAATTGGTAACTCATGATTAAAAAACAGCAGTCTTTTTTCTTAAAGATAAAAAAGCAGCATTGCAAGAAAACGAATTTGTCATAATATGTGATTATTCTGAAAATTATTCTTTTGTTCTTCAGTTCAAAGCCATCATTAGAACAATGATCAAGCCACAATTCAACCTTTTGTTATACATTTCAAAGTTAAAGGAGAATTACAAAATTTGAATTCTGTTGTTGTGTTTGATGTCATGAGACATGATACAATAGCAGCAAAAGTGTTTATTTCCAAACTATGACACTTTAAAAAAACGAATGCAAATAAAAAGATTAATATAAATGTCTGATGGAGCTGCATCCCAATATAAAAATATAAAACACTTTTTAAGTTTATGTCAATTTAAATCAAAATATATCATTGACGTAAAATGGCCGTTTTTTGCAACTTTGCATGGTAAAGGACCTTGTGATGCAATTGGCGGTACTTTGAAAAGGGTGGCTACTAGAGCAAGCCTTGCGAGACAGCATGAGCATCCAATCTTGATTGCAAAAACTTTCTTTGAGTGGGCAAGTTAGCGGAATGAGTAATCTTCATTAATCACATTATCGTTTTGTTTTGTGTCACATGAGAACTACGAACGGCTGCATCTTCTTTTTTAAATTCCGTTTGACGATTGCCCAGTTCGATCGATCGCAGTTGGGGACATTTTGGTGGAGTGATACCGACAAAACCAACGTTGTTGTCTGAAAACCACTGTAGAGTTGATTTGGCATAATAGGCAGAGGCCAGATCCGACCAGAAAAGAAGAGGAATCTTATGCTTCTGATATAGTGGAGGCATCCTCTCATTTCGGTAAATTACAGCAGTTATTGTTTCTTTTATGTAGAAAATGGAATATCGCAAGCCACGTTTGCAAATTGCTAAACGAGCACCTTTTCACCGAATGTGCAATTGGGGCGCTTTTATAACCGATTAGGTGTAGAATTGGGGTCCCGGTAGTGTTTTGGAATCCTCGTTCACGTACGTTTCGTCGTCCATCAAAATACAGTGGACTCCATGTGGAGATAATTAATTTCAGCTTTACGAGGGTAGTTATACTCTTTGAGTGAGTCCTGGTCCTGATGAGGAAACCAATGCGATCAAAAGGTCCCACCAACCACCAACCTTTTCCCTCCATTTTAAAAGGTCTTCTTGCTTGTCTCTTACCCGTTGCAGTCCGTCAGAATCAAATAGATTTAATTTGTATTCGTCACTGAACAAACAACAAACTTCCCGCAACCGTCGCTGAACCGTCCGGAAGCTTACTGTTAATTTCGGATCCTGAAGCGAAACAATCGTGTGGGAGCAGCATACGATCGCGCGGTCCACTCTCGGGGTTGTTTTCCTTGGACGACCTAAGCTAAGCTAAAAACACAAACCTCGAGTAACTGAGTAAGTTTACAGATCATTAAGTTATCGCACAGTAAAGCTTGCTTTATTTTTCAAGTTTAACAGTTGCTAAGTTTTTGTCGCGTTCCTTTGGAAACTCGTCAACTTTTTGAAGCAGTACTTCCAACATACCTTAAAGTATATGATATCTATATTCATATGGATGTTATAACACTTGCACTTGGTGTATGTGCTGATACGTAAAGTAAAGCAATACTCTCATCACTACTTACTCCCAAGGAAAGAACAGATATTCGTTATTCAAACTACCCAGTTGCTTAAATAATGTCCGACACTTTATATTTTAAGCAGCGTTTGAGAGCCAATTTGAACCCATTTAAACCAACAGTAAGGATGCTGTTAAGGCTACCCACAAAGTGTGATGGTGGTTTTTGATTGGGGAAAACACTTTCAGTTTGTACAACTACGCACTTAGAAAAAATACATGTAAATTTAAGTCTGCTTAAATGCACATAAAAGCAACATCCGGTTTGATATAAATCTAAGTTTGTTAATGAATTTACACGACAATAAAATCGCAAAAAACAATTTACAGACCAAAACGTTAAATTGAGTTATGAAAGTTGCGAAAGTGCAGTAGAGATATAGAATTCAATCGCGATTGTCCCATACTGGATATCAAATAGATTTTCAGCATTCGGAGCCCAGAAAACAACCGATCAGCAGTAGCAGAAGACATCGGAATAGTGATGAATATCTTCAAAAACTTAACAAATTCTGGCAGAAAATACATCTAATTTTCCTGTTCCTTCAGACAGTCCATGACATTTGAGAAACGTTAGATGGGTTTGTTGCTTTCTTCTTACAACCGCAAAAATATGTCTCATTGTACCATAGCCTTCAAATCCTAAATTTTGTACCTCTAAGTTTCTCATCGCCAAGTGGGAACTCCTCAACTTCCAAAAGGAATTTGAAAGCTGTGGTGTCAAATCAAAGATCAAGAGATTTTAGAATTTTCTCGATTCATAAATCTGTTCAATCGAACGATGCCTCAAAACATTCTGGATCCTTTCTCCTTCTTGGCTCCGTAGGTGCACCTAGTTCGGGAGGTTTATCCGAAATAACCATCAGCCAAAAAAAAAAATCTGGCAAAATCTTTCTGACAAAAGGTTAAGCTAGTCTTTATTGTCTCGATCATTCCTTAAGCTTCTTCCAAACGCATCGATTTTGTTTGTAATACTGTGTTCAAACAAATCTTTTTCTGAATATTTATTTTCTTCAACGAACGATTTCCAAGTTGTTGTTTCCCTAAAACTGTTGTATCAAAAACACATAAGCCCATTTCAAAAGTTACTCTCGTATCAAAACGACCGTTCTTCATGCCAAAACACTTATATTGTTATTCCGAGCACGTTCGCAAAGTTTCGGTGAAATCTAAAATACTAAAGTTTTGTCATTTACTTATTTGGCGTGGAATCATTCTGTAGCTTTAAGGCCGATCTACAATGGGGAGGGCAACGGCACGGGGCAGTTTTTGACATAAAATATATGGATTAACTGTCAAAAGCATCTTTCATTCTAGCCAAAAACATTGTTGTTCACTCTTGGTGCCTCATGGTGATGAGCGAACATCTCTTTCTACATCATAATCGTTACTCCTCGCACGGAGAATACATAACATAACAATTTATGTATGTCAAAAGCAGCTGCAACTCGCCGTTGCGCTCCCCATTGTAGCTGGGTCTTTAGATGTTCGTCCATATAGGGTAGCAACATGAAAGTGATACACTCATTTATGATTCCCTCGATACAATTTATTCCATTGTCGTGGAACTCCTTGTGTACGTTTTGAAACAGAGACTTATTGTCGGTTCATCCGTAAACAATAAACTGAATGTGTGTTCTCTATTTCACTTAAACAAAAATGGCTTCATGCAGCGAACACTCTGATCTCGACAGGATCGCAAACATGAAAATCAGACGGAAGGTTTTGTATTTGAAGTTGAGCAGACTGTTTGTGTACTGAACCATACAACGATTCGATTTCAATACTGGCATTGTTGTTCCTAAGACGAAATGCGTTAAAAAACGTAGTGTACGCCCTCCCTCAGCGATTAAAGCATTCCGGAGGAATCCTGCTCGTTTGCTCAAAAATGAGCCTCACATCCATCAAAATATATTAAAATGGGACCTATGGGGCATTTAGAAAAAAAGCGGATTCGCGGTTTGACCCACCAAAATATTTTTTGGTAGTCTGCGAAATATTTCACGCGTTGATGAAATATTTCCAGAGATATACGTATTTAGGCGTGTCCTGATTTTGACGCGAAAAGGCCTAGATAGAAGCGGTGTTCAATAGCGTTAACTAAACACAAAATGTTTTCCAGTGAAAAACATTTAGACTGCTGACAAAAACATCAAAATGTGTCCAAATTCTGATTTTTGTGTGCAATGTTCAGACATTTAAGTATATCCAACATGTTCGATACTTTTCAATTCTAAATTCAATAAATACAGAAGATTGCATGTTTTTACTTTGAATTTCTACGAGCACGTAGAGGTTTAAAGAAAATCGTAATTAATTCTTCGTGACCCGAGTCGAGGACTGATTTCATTATCTCCAATGCACTCAACTAATTGCAGAAGACGTCTTGGGAGACAGCTATTCCAAATTTGGCAGATCGACAGGCAATCGGCAGGTAACCTGTTACCTCATAACAAGATGTCAGATTAGTTGACCTACGATAAAAAAGATGAAGAAAAAGACTATAATCAGATGGATGTTGTTGAATTGTTAACAGGTCCTCTCCAACCAGATTTCATCGAATTGGAGTTTCTTCACTTTCTACAAAATCGAATCAAAAACGACTCAATTTATAATCAAGAACAGCTGGGCCATTTCCCGTAGAACGCTCCATTTTAAGGCCTCTCCAAATTTCGTTTGCTTAGTTATTGTTATATTAACACCGTCATAAGCCACACTTCCACTGCGTTGATTAGAATCAGTAAGACACAATTTTCAACCACCCAATTGCCACAATGTATCAACGCTGAAATTAATGAACTCCCAACGATGTCGCTGCCAGAGGCCTTTAGGCGGTCATAAAACTCAGCAAAACAATCATATTTTCCCTCGCTTCCTCTCGCCGCCATATTTGGCTGGCCATTGCAGGATCAGCTGTTACAATTTGCTTATATGGCTTTTCAATTGACAGTCACCTCTTTATGGTGCTTCGCAGCATAGAAGCATGGAACAACATCGAAACCCGCAGCCTGCTTCGCTGCTGTGTTGAGGCTGCCAATTTAGAACAAATTTGAATCCATTCGCCATCGGTTTTTGTTTCTGCTAGGAATGATCAAGCAACCCGAAGATAGTTTGTTTGACAATTTATTAGTCGGGCCAGAGCCAGGGCCAGGGCCAGGAGAGGAGTACGGGTCACATAATCGCTCTGTTTTGCGGCTATTGGATCTCCTTGCGGCAGTTGTAGACTTTTACGGTGTGGTGTCATTGTCGGATAGATAAGTACGATGCTGTATGCTGGTTGGTGGCGTCACGGAGGAACTGCAAAATATTTATAAAATATGTTTGTACCAATGGCTACAACTTCGACTCTCTGCCCGCCGCCTTCGTCTCCAACCAGCTAGCTGTGCGACGAGTAATGGCATTTTAGTCAGCAAACTTCTGTTATTATGTCGTAAATTTTGAATCTATGGGCGTGAAAAGCTAAATAAATTTATCGCTAATTGCAGTGCGCCGAGCGAGTCTGGCTCGTTTACTGCGGGCGTTAGTTTTGTTTTTGTTTTTGTTTTTTCGAGTGCGGGATTATCTCTTTGTAGTAGGCTTTTAGATGACGATTGAATGCAGCGAAAAGATATACAAAGTATGCGCTGTAGATTTCCTGTTAGCATGCGGAAGCACGACTTTGGCATCAGGGCTGCAGTCTGCTGCCTCATGGATTGATTGTCTTCTACGGTTCATATCGTACTAATGCAAAAATGATACCAATTCGTTTGAGGTTTTTTTAAACTTTAGTGGCTTTAGAGCCACTCTCGCGTGCGAGAGACCACCAGTCTGTTGATGTGCCCGACTTGTTTGATACAATTTCTCAAGGGAAATCCTCGAACGGTTGCTGGCCGAATGGTTAAAATCACTTGCTGAATCTTACGAAAGTCCAAATTTTATTACCTTGATGATGAAAAAGTTCCACCTACCTGCGCAGGATTTAAGCGATGGCGGAATTCTGGCGGTGTGCTGAAGACGAAGGTTTTTCGGCAATTGCCGAAACGTTTTCTCCCCGGTGTGGTGTCGGGAACGACGATGATGTGTACGACCGTGTTGACTTCGTAGATATCTTGATGTCCGGAATACCGTTCCCTCGAACTATTGGCCCGGTTTCTTTCACGATTCAGCTTCACGTATCTTTTCAGTTCACCGAGCGAGGACTAAAACGAACTACTAACTATCGGTTCGGGTTCAGTCCTACGTAGGACAATTGGCAACGCACGGGGACCACGCTCTCGAAACCTAATCACCGGAGTTTCTAGCGTGATGGTTTCTACAAAAGTTTTGGGCGACAGTCGTGTAAGTTTCGCTCGACTAACTTGCGAACTTCACCTACCTCCGTTCGGTAACCTCGAAAAGCGGGCCTTACCGGACACATGAGGACAATTGGTCGGAAGGAAACCCACGAAGAAATGATCGGGAACCCCAATTCGACTCTGATGGTCGTTTCGAAATTTCCAGCCCGTACAAAATAAAAGCGCCTAAGCGCTGGAAGTACAACCGAATAAAAAACATTAAAGTTCTGATGTAGAAGGAGATGTTCGCTCATCACCATGAGGCACCAAGAGTGAACAACAATGTTTTTGGCTAGAATTGAAAGATATGAAGAGAAAGTTTTGATAGTTCCGCTAGTGTGCGGCAGGCTTGGAAACATAGCAGATGTTTTAGGAAAATGTCGAAAATTTCGCTCAATACAAAGATAAACAATAATTCAGTGTATCGTTTTCCAAAACGAACTGTGCTGCCAACCCAACCCTTTTATCCAACATCCCAGTGATTCCTCAGTTCTGCAGAGAACTTCATGGAAGTCTTTCAGAAAGCTTCAGGGAAGTTTTGCAGAGAACTTCAGGGAAGTTCTGCTGAGAACTTCAGAGAAATTGTTCAGTGAACTTCAGGCAAGATTTGCCGAGAACCTTAGGGACATTCTTCAGAGAACTTCAGATAAATTCTGCAGAGAACTTTAGGGAAGTTCGGCAGAAAACCTCAAGGATTTTAAAACTAACATTCCTGAAAACAGTAAATTTATATACGATCTAGATCTCAAAATACAGGTTATACACAATGTTCACATAAACACTAGTTCTACGTTTCGGACGAGTTCTGAACTAATTTTAACTTCTTCATAAAGTCCTCAATCAACCAAACATCTTTGTCGAAGACGCAAACTTGCTATGTGTCATGGATCTCAATATTCAGGTTATAATATAAGTTTACATGCACACTAGCGCTGCGTAGTGACATATGTCAGAACTTTTACGTTTACCATCCTTAAGGGGACCCTCCCCTGGATTTGGGAAAAAATAAGGCAAAGTTTGTATTTTTTTGTGGGAGAATGAAAAGGCGTACCAACTTCCGGTTATGACGATTTAATTATTATTCAAAATTTCAAAGAGATAAAAAAATTGTAAAAATTCAAAATGGCGGCTACAAAATGGCGATTTCCGTAAGCCTCTGCGCGCAAAACATGGGGCGACAACTTCAAGCCTGCAGCCTCTTGTAGTGGACAGAAATCAAATCTAGTTATCATTTCTGAAAGATAATGAAATTTTCTACGGTTTGAACTAAATTTAAATTTAAACTTAAACTCATTGCAAAGTGATCATTTGAACTGAAAAGTTTAATTTTTCGCTACTTTTTTTCATTTCAACCGTGTTCAAAAATTATAAATAATTAATTATTAATGCCAATTTTTAGTTCAAGTCGTACAAAAAATTATAACCTTTCAAACAGTTATTTGATGGAGGGAATCGGATTAATAGTTCAAGCCCGGGGCTTGAAGTTAGATTGAAAAACATGGTTTCGAGAAATCGCCATTTTGTAGCCGCCATTTTGAATTTCCACATTTTTTTCATCCCTTTGATATCTTCAATAATTATCAAATTTAATCGTCAAAACCGGAAGTTCGTATGCCTTTTCATTCTCCCACAAAAAATACAAACTTTACCTTATTTTTGCCCAAATACAGGGGAGGGTCCCCTTAAGACCTCGATCTAATGTTTAACTTTGCCGAAGGAAGTAACTTCCTATGTACGAAGGATCACAACATATTTTCTGATGAAAAAAAGGCCAATGCCCATATATCATTTGAGACCACCATCAAGGGAATCCGCGCATGTCAAGGTAATCCACGCTGTTTTTTTTTTTGCTAAAATATGCTGCCTTTCAACGGTCATAACTTTTTCTGATGAAGTCGCACCGGCACACTTTTTTCTGCAAAGTTGTTAGTTAAAGTCTGAAAAATTCCGAAAAAATACTTCTAAGCAGATACAGTTAAGCTGAGTCAGTTATTTGAGGGGTTACAAATTTTCAATTTTTGATGCCAATTAGTGAAGAAAAATACAAATCACATGAGGTCAAAATACGATATTCGGGGTTTTTGGGACCCAAGCCAACGGAAACTGGCATGGGACTATGGGTCTCAAAACTTTTTGCGGATTTTGTCGACCAGTGTTATCATTTCAATACAATCCTTCCCTTTCCTTATTTGACCTGAATTCGGGCAGGGCCGGCGCTGGCATTGACTAAATTTAGGGGGAAGATTTTATTACACATTGAGGATGTATGTTAGTCCAAAGCATATGAATGTTTTCTGTGTAATTAAAACTGATCTGGCAATAAAGGGGTAGCAGCTACTGCTACTTATAATGACTTCGTAGATTCCTAACAAACAATAACATTATAACCTAATATTACAATCAAAGGATAAAAATACTTCCTCAATATTTTGGTTTAATTTGGTTGCTATATTTTGCTTTTGTTCCCGATAAATTTGCAATTGAAGTACCTACACCCCCAAACACTTCAACCCTGCTCCACTGACAGGGTGAAGTGCCCAGTGTTTACATTTTTGTTTTCTAATAATCTTTTTCTCGTCTTCTGATTTATTTGCAGGTAAGCTCAATTTACGGCCTTATCGCCTTTATATTTCACCTTTCCATCGTGTTGCGAGAAGCGAGAAACAGCGCCAGTCAGTGGCTTCCGCGCCGTGATGAAGCGTACCCCGCAGATGTGTAGTAGTTCATCCAGGAAGATTCGTGCCGTTGGTACTTCCCGACTCTGACTGCTCCTCCCGCGATGATTATGGCCCCGGCTGGTGCAATAAAACCACTAAGCCAGCAAAGGTGTGTATGTTTAAGTAAGTGCCAAGAGGTTGGAAGATTAATATTCGCGGGGATTTTCAATTCCACGAGTAGATATGCCGTCGGAGAGAGTGGAGAGTTTGCGCGTAATTGCGGACCGTGGAAATTTCCATAATGCCTTGAGAATATCGAATCGTACAAGAAGAAAAAAATACAAACAAATAAGGAAAGAAGTAGCGCGAACGCGAAAAGCATGACCTCCAACGCCCCCAACAAAGCAATGCTCGACTAACGGCCTGCGATGCGATGAACGTGACGAGCTTGCAAGGAGGAAGAAATGTGTAATATCTCTGACTCTGTGAGCTGTTGATTGGGTCCCGAGACAAGAGGCGGAAGAAAGTATCTGAACGGTAGAAAATACGAACCTCTTGCCAAGGTGTTAATCAATGCGAGCGCGAGGGGAGTGATTAAGCGTGAAGTAATTTATTTGTTTGTTTTGAATCCCGTAAGGTGTTAGTTTATGGCTGATTTTATATTTTTATGATGTTTTCATTTACTGTCTGGTGCGTTTCCTCCCGAACCAAAATCAGTTCAGAAAATAAAGCAACTAACCAGACCTAACCTAATTGAAACGAGAAGGCACTTAAGAAATTTGATAAGGAAATCCTTTCAACCTACACTTCCACGTTCCAGTGTAGGCAGCAGCCGGCCAAAGCCCAGAGAGATAATTACTCCTTCCCTTCAATTAGAGGGCAACAAAAGGTTTGTAGCCACTGTGCTTCGGGATCGGGCATCAGGAATGTGCGCCACTAGGAAAATAAACGAAGAAAACTCGCGAAGGTCTTTTTCCATCCACCGCGTCGCTTCGGCCGTCGTGCCACGGAAAGCGAGAAAGATCCGTTAAATAGATTCTAAATTAAATTAATTACCGTCAAGATTGTGAGCGCAGATCGCTCGCAAAAAAAAAAAAAACTAAAACGGTAGAGAAAATAAACAAAGCACGATCAATGGTTGCGGTGTTTTGCGGCGGAGCGACGGTGGAGTGAGATGTTTTAGAATGTGGCAACAACAACCGGCTAACCATCAAATAAGGGGACTGTCGGAGGGCGGTTGCGGTTGGACAATAAATAAATTAGTGCTGTTTACAAATAGGAAGTGCCATTTATTAAAGGAGACAATTGCCTCCATTTAAATTGGTTTGCATTAATTTCTTACGTGCTGTTTGGAGTGATGTTTTCTTTATTTGTTCTTCTCTCGAGGGCTTTGAAGAAGGAAGCCATAATGAATCTGGGTAGAGTAATCATGAATGCAATGCAGGGAAATTTATTTCCACTCGTTTGTCTCTCAATGGCATGGATTATGGCTAAAGGACATTCATTGTTTCGCTGCGTTAGCAGTTGTAATGAATTGAATTAAGAGTTTGTGTTGGGTTGCAATGTTGATGAAATATGGACTGTTCTTCATTTTCCTCACTCTTGGCCAGTCCAATAAACTAAATATTTATAAAATTGACTGAAATTTTAACGAATGACATGAAAATGAATACTCAAATCGACTTAAGAGCGATAAGTTGACAAATAAACAGTCTCGTCTTGAGGCAGATTACGGGCTCCATAGTGGTTTTCTAAGCTAAAGGTCAAGATTGATTCCCGATGCAGCCGAATGTCTATTTTCGGGTGGGAAATTTGCCGCAAACTATACAGATTGAATACCGTGGAATTGCAAAGCATTTAACGGCGATTAAGAACTGTGGAGTGCTTCAAAGAACACTAATTTGAGTGGCAGGCAAAGACCGGCAGGCTTATAAAGCCAAGTAGAAGAAGGAAAAGTTGACTCATATGAATGTTCTTGATTTGTTGTCTTGTCAATCTTCTCCTAATTGGAATATTAGGAAATTCTAAACTCTCGCATTATTTGTTCACTTTAAAAAAATAATCTTCTAGCTATCTAGCTGAAGCTGCGTGACAGCTTGGTTGTCAAGACTAGACCCTTCCCAACGTCACCTCTACTAAGGAGTGTATCGAAAAGTAGTTATAAACATTCGATGCGTTATTACGCATAAACTACTGTATATATTTTTAGCGTGTAAGCGCCATTTGCTTTGTTTACATGTCAAAAATGATTATTCGGTTCATTCATTTCCGTTGATAAAGTTGTATTCAAAATGTCGCGAATTGAATTTGAGACTAAAAAGAAAATTCTGCACACTTGGTGCACCGAAAAGGGTGTTACTTACAACCAGATTGCGAAAAGAGTAAATGTTCACCCGGCAAGTGTAAAACGCATCATCGAAAAGTTTGGTAAGGAGTGCTCCCTCAAGGATTTACCAAGAAGTGGCCGGAAACCCGGCTCCAGCAACCCCGATTTGGACCAAAAAGTTGTGGATTATATTCGACGGAACAAATCTGCCTCTACTCGCGATCTAGCCAAGAAGTTCAGGACCAGCATCGGAATGAATCAACGAATCAAGCGCAGGAATGACTTGAAGACGTACAAAAAGCAGAAAGTGCCCAAACAAACTCCGGAACAAAAGTCTCGTGCCAAAACCAGGGCTCGAAAGCTGTACAGCTGCATTTTGGACAATGTCGACCAGTGCATTTTGATGGATGACGAAACATACGTTAAAGCAGATTCAAGAACGCTACCGGGGCCGCAGTTTTATACTAAATCTGTTGGGGAACGTGTGCCAACCGCAGATACGACTGTTGCGATGGAGAAATTCGGTCAGAAGGTGCTCATTTGGCAAGCTATTTGCACATGTGGCTTGCGTTCTTCAATTTTCTATACAAAAGGAACTATAAATGCTGAGATTTATCAAAAGGAATGTTTGAAGAACAGGTTGCTACCATTGTATAGAAAGCACCAGTCCTCTCCTCTCTTCTGGCCAGATTTGGCATCGGCACATTACGCCAAATCCACTCTACAGTGGCTGACGGAGAATAACATCAAGTTCGTAGAAAAAGACATCAACCCACCAAACTGTCCCCAGTTGCGACCGATCGAACGCTATTGGGCAATAGTCAAGCGTATATTTAAGAAGGATGGTACAGTGTCCCAAAACATGACCGATTTTAAGAAAAAATGGGCAGCGGCATCCAGGAAGTGCACAAAGGTCAGTGTGCAGAATTTGATGGCAGGTGTCAAATCAAAGGTACGGGCATTCTACAGAAATGAACATGATGACTAGTTTTTCCGTTTGCATCTTTTGTAAACATGTTAAGCTATAATAAACTGAAATAGTATGTTAATTTTAACCATGTTTTCATGCCTATTTTATTATTTGGAAGTTTATAACTACTTTTCGATACACTCCTTACGACCAATGCCTAAGAAGCACTAGCCTATGGCCGCTTC
>JASCZW010008767.1:0-47652 GCA_034211315.2 Aedes japonicus | reverse complement strand
ATCAATAACAATGTGTAATAATAACAATAACAATAATAATAATAAATAATAATAATAATAATAATAATAATAATAATAATAATAATAATAATAACAGGTAACAGGTAACAATGATCCTGTAAATTGCATAGGTAATCTGATGATTATCGTTAATACGAAAAACAAGGCGTTGAAAAGTTTGAGGTGCCGGTTAATGAAAATACACTACTCAGTTGTGTGAGGCAAAAATTGTTATCGTTCATACATGTTCTATCGTCAATGAGCACGTAACTGTGCCAAGCTAGTTTTTCCATTTTGAAACTTCGGTCAAGTTTGGTTTTGTTGAAAATCCTATTGTGTTTGTTTTTGGTGGCGTTGAATTTCTATTTGATCTTCAAACGAGGATTGCGGATTTGTCGTGCATACCCGCTGGGCAATTAACAACTAACCGTGGTGTGAATATGTGATACAGGCGACATTGGTTAAATTTGGTCAATATCAACTTGACGCATTTCTTTCAATTTTTCATTTAAACACCTGAACACTGAAGGTGTGTGTGTAAAATGTTGCTCCTATTTTGATTTTGGAATTCACTCTTCAGTTGTCAAATGCCGTCCAAGCAAGAAGAGCAGCGTATCAAAATTTTGCTCGCGCATCGCGAAAATCCGAGCTACTGCACGCAAAGTTGGCAAAATCGCTAAAAGTTGCCAAATCAACCGTTACAAATGTAATTAAAGTGTTTGGGAACGTTTGTCGACAGCCAGGAAGTCTGGATCGGGGGAAATCGAAAACCGGAAGCCGCTGAGACGACAAAGAGAGTTGCCGGTAGTTTCAAGCGAAACCCTAACCTATTCTCCGAGATGCCGCAAACAAGCTGGTGTATCGTCTACAACCGTGCATCGAGCCAAAAACGAGCCGGACTATCGACTTACAAGAAGGTAGTGACTCCAAATCGCGATGATAAACAAAATACGACGGCCAAAGCGCGATCCCGGAGGCTGTACACGACGATGCTGACGAAGTTTGACTGCGTGGTAATGGACGACGAAACCTACGTCAAAGCCGACTACAAGCAGCTTCCGGGACAGGAGTTTTATACGGCAAAGGAAGGGGAAAGGTAGCAGATATTTTCAAGCACACGAAACTGTCAAAGTTCGCAAAGAAATATCTGGTTTGGCAAGCCATCTGTACCTGTGGCTTGAAAAGCAGCATTTTCATAGCTTCCGACCGTCAACCAAGAAATTTACGTGAAAGAGTGTTTGAATAAACGTCTGCTGCCTTTCCTGAAGAAACACGGTTGTTCCGTACTGTTTTGGCCGGATTTGGCATCTTGCCATTACGGTAAAAGGCCATGGAGTGGTACGCCGCCAACAACGTGCAGGTGGTTCCTGGCGACAAGAACCCTCCCAACACGCCAGAGCTCCGCCCAATTGAGAAATACTGGGCTATTGTCAAGCGGAACCTAAAGAAGACCAAAAACTGCTAAGGACGAGCAGCAGTTCAAGGCAAACTGGCTTTCTGCGGCGAAGAAGGTGGGACAAGGTGGCTGTACAAAATCTGATGGCAGGGTCAAGCGTAAGGCCCGGCAATTCGGATTTGGAAAAGCGGAAGCTTAACTGGAATATTTTTCCTGAATTTTATACCAATTGAACTTGAAAAAGAAATTTAATTTGATTTTTTAAATAAACGATTTCACCGATTTACACGCGTTTTCCCTTGACCAAATTTTGACCGTATCACCCCTTTAAAAAAAGAAACCTATTGTGAAGAACTTTTCATAAATCGAAAATCAGCACCTTGAAAACGGAGCTTCGAAAGCCAAAGACACACTGAAGGTTTTTTAAGCCAGCAGACCTTCTGTTGCGAATGGAGGATTGTTAAAAAATGTTGCAAAAAAATCACCGGATAGAGGAACTCCAGCCTTCAGTTCATCTGGCTTCCTCTCGATTCCGACCAAAAAATTCCCTCTAATTTTTGCTCAGTCCTAACATGGGATGCAATTTCCAAAGAATTGGATATTATTAATTCCGAGATTTCCAACCAAAGGCCGATTAGAGAGCAAAAATGACGTAGCTGTCTGACCGTCAGAGTGTAATCAAGCGGGGTTGAACCGAAAGAAGATTCTTGAGGAAGAATTCGAAACAAACGCTTATCTTACCAAGTCGTCTCAAGATGCTGAAGCCTGATAAAGGACGTGACCTCTAATGAGAGAGTAACCAAGCATATTGCTGCTGATGACGTTGAATCGATCCGGGTCAACATGGAGCTTCTGCTGACAGAGAGGTGACGTTAAGAATTTGAAGTAACATACAAAATCTTTCAAAGCAACAACAGCATTGTTAAAATAAATACGTACGCGAACAAACTTTTCTGGTTGCGCTGTATCCCTTTCTACAGGTAATAAAAATATCATAAATCTTAAAATCTTGATTTTATAGAATATGGGACAGTGCTTTAGGATGGGGGAGAGTGCGGTCAGAAGAACCCGCTACTTAAAAAGTGTATAATTAAAGTATCGAAAGTGCTTGAAATTGTCTTGGCACAAAAAATTTTGATCTAGATTAGGTGTTGGCACATCAACTAACGTTGAGAGAAACGGTCGGGCTTTGGAATAAAACACCATACCTGCGAAAAAAAATCAATCAATTTTTCATCAACCAGAAATTTTATATCAGTCTGTATAGAAATTTCCAGAATAGATATTCTTCTTTTGAGGTGCGAAACAATTTGCGAAATATTTCACAATGGTGCTAACTCGATTTAAAAATTAATTCGCGAACTGATCGTCTAACAAAAAACATTTTTGTGGTGGAAAGTGGTTTAAATTATCTCATCAAGCTCAAAATGATGCAATGGCAAATTTTACACAAAAGTTTCTAGGCTCGGGAAAATCGAAAAATAACATCGTCTATACCAAAATTGCTCACAAAATTGAAATATTGATTTCTTGAAACCCATGGCATGGTGGAATCATTTCTTGATCTCCCGATTTGAGAATTTCAGTGGAATTTCCCAGACTGTTCAAGGTAAATTTCGAAAATCCTCGATATATTTAAAAAACAAAAAAACTCACCGCTCTCAAATAGTATTTTTCTAAAAATTAAATTTTGCAATCAAAAACAATTCCTTCTGTGGGAGTATTCATGACTCCATTTCTTTTTTTACTTTCTGATCATGTTATTTTTCTTATGAGTAATTTCAAGCTTTTTCAGAACTTTTTTCTACGAGTCATGATGTTTTGCGCATCTTCTCTACAAGAAAAATTATGTATATTTTCATATAACTTTCCATATCTCGAGAATGGATAAACATCCAATATCGATATATCAAAATTTTCAATCGCACAAACTTTTACACGATACAAACGGTGTTTTTTCTGATTGTTCCGAACATTTTTTTTCAACCGTGAAATATTGTTGTATAAAATATCTTTCCAGACCTTCTTTTCTATTGATTTGAAAATTTCAAGCACTTTTCACAACTCAATTTATGTTTTACAAAGTTTGCACTGCAAATTCAAATTTAAATTTAAATAAAACTGCGATCAGTCACTGGTGTGTAAACCAGATTTTGCCCGATTATTGGGTAACTTTTACTCAAAAATGTGTTAATTATGCACAAAAGTGAGGAAAAAACCGGTTTCCACATAAGACCCGGGGTTATCTCATAAATGTGTTAGTGCATTTTAGAGTGTGGTTCATAAGTTATGAATAAATAAAAAAATAAAGCAAATATTCTTGAAAAAACTAAACATGTTATAAACTCAACTAAAACTCCCCATTTCTCAAATCATATCCATCGTAATCTCGTTATTTCGATGGTTTTAAAGATGTTAATGTAAATCACTCATACCGATGTAATCTAGAGAGAAAGCTACGTATCAGTATATTTTAATAAAGCTTTGTTTTTGAATCTTCAAAAATTATCGCACCTTTAATATTTTTCAAGAGTAATTAAAATATACAATGAAATTATTAATTGAATAGCCATTTTTAAATGAGAATCATTCATATTTTTTTCATCTTTTCAACTAAGATTATTTTAAATTCAAAACTGACATTTTTCTTATAAAAAAAACTACGTTTTTTGCAAAAGAAAATATGACAACACCAATATGCATTCATTATTTTGTGTGACAGAGGAGGGGTGGGGTGGGGGTGTATAAAACCCGAAATCTTATGGACGTCATTTTTGAATCACCCCTAACCTCGTGTCGTGAGTCCATTCTCCATTTAAACCACACGGAATAATACGAGGTATATATTCACCCCACTCGATTCTCTTTAGGCATCTCGACTCACCAAGGCGCAGAATAGACCTAGTTATTCGATTAAACCTGTTTTGATTTATCAATTTAAATAACCTGTCTCCAGGTTAAACGCATTTGTTGTGCATTTGTCACTTCTTTACTGCATCCTCGAGTTTTTTTGCTTGACAATTGCCCAATATTTTTTGATCGGTCTGAACTCAGGGCAACTCGGAGGATTAATCACTTTAACGACAAAATCAACGTTGTTTTCAGCATACCATTCTAGTACCTCCTTAGAGTAGTGGCAGCTGGCTACATCCGGCCAAAAATAACGTTGGCCTTGTGTTGCCGAATGAAGGGTAAAATCCGCATTTTCAGACACTCTTTAAAATGTGAGATGTCATTGCGTGAGATGTGATGAAAACCTTGGTTCTAAGGCCACAACTGCAGATTCCTTGCCAAATCATTTGTATCCGAGCAAACATATCATTTGTATCCGAGCAAACAAAAAGATTTATATCCTTCTCGTGAAAAGATGTTACGCACGGTGGAAAAGTTGGAGTCGTATTTCTTTGCCAAATCACGTATGGAGACACCTGGATAACCTTTCACGTATCTCAACACCTTTCCCCTCAGCTCTTTGTCCACTTCTATGATAGATAGAGCACAGCGCTCTATCCACACTCAGAGTATCCTTGTAGCGTTTGATTACAAGACACACCGTTGACTTTGGACATTTCAACACTTTTGATATTTGCACAATTAATTTTCTCTTCTCAAGTTCCATGATCCGTCATCTCGAGATGCATCTATCAATCGAGAAAAACTTTTCTCCAATTTTTTCGTCAATAAAACATCAACAAATGACTGCCAAACGTTTATGGTTACCAGCACCAGTGGCGCTGTGGTGTATTAAACCGTGCGTCCAGATTTACTTTGAATCCAGCTTTAATAATTTAGTAGAAGAAAAACATTGCAATTGTTCTATGATATCTGACACATTGAATTTTTTGTGATGTGCGTAGATTCAGTTTCAATTCAAGAATTAATTCCGTTCTGACAAGCGTTCCAATTTCAAGAATGTCAGAATTGCAAATTTCGAAGAGTAGGTAAAATTTCATTTGCCTTTCTTTTGTGAATAAAAAAGTTAAATATCCAAATTCTCTGAAAAATAAGGACCACCTAGTTTTCATTCGCACCAAATAAGCGCCTTGTTATTAGAAACAACTTTGTGGAAGACAATTTTGCTCCAAAACTTCAAACTTACGATGAAAATGTATCTTGCTAGCTAAACTCGCTTTCTGGGTTACTGTACACTGTTTGTAATAGAATTAAGGGGGTACCTCATTTAGTGCCTCGAAAAATTGTCATTTTTTGGTTTTGTTTCTTCAACAGAATACAATGCGACAGCATAGTTGTTTTAATTGGTTAATAAAATACATGTTTAAACTCTATTATTTAATTTTTTTTTATTTCAAAACTTCACAAAATGGCGGCAGTGGCAAGCATTTTGTAGAGGCCCTCCGGAAATTTATTTTTTTGCGGTAATCACGCTCCAGCTTTAACTATTCATCTGAAACACGTATATCATTATATAGGCATGAAAATTCGCTTAAAACTGCTCGACAATCGAGTTATTAGTACAAGACACTGAAAAAGTCTGCACATTGTAGACGAAATACGCGTATCTGGCAAGATAAGCAAATTTGTTACAGGTATTCCACTAAACAGCTCAAACTCTCTTGGATTCATTAAAATTGATCAACATTTTTTTTGTAGAAATAACCAAGTGTTATAAACGACCGAAAAACTATTTAAACAACTAGTTTTTGCAATTTAATCTACAAAACTGTAATTCTAGTCGGTGAATTTAATCTACAAAATGAAAGCTCTTTGAGCTTTCTACGTGCAGCGGTTCGATCGCAATCGTGATAACCAAAAAGAGATTCCAAGAAAACGCGTTTTAAAGTTTTTGGCGCTCATGTCATGATATTCTCTGAGATAGGGCTATCAAATTAGGCGAGATAATGTTTTTTTTCGCCCCGCTGACAATTAAACTGTCATACCGTTCACGGAATTCACCTCGGAGTTGGTTGTAGTTTGAAAATTTAACTCTTCGGATTCATCATCGCTCTGGTTATTTACGTACTTATCTTCATGCTCTTTTGCTGTATGATTATACATTTTATTACGGGCCAAGTTGCATTGCTGAACTTTTGTGTCTGTCTGAAAGTGGTTTATTTAAGTTAGTGTTTATGTTCCTCTGGGTATCGTAAATGGTTTCGCAGATGTTTTATGGGGGTGTGACGAAGGATGAGTTGTGTGTTTATTTGTATTCTTTGCATTCTGAATCTTACGGTTTCGCGGCTTTCACATACCCGAAATACTGTTTGTTTGATCTATTTATAAAAGCAGCGAGACACTCTTGATCCAAAAAATCGTTCGTGGCCTCCCAATTAGTATTGAGTTCTTTCTTCTGATTGACAGCTGCCTTCACATTTTGGATCATCTCTTTTGAGCGCTTACAATATAAATTAAGGGATTCTTCCATTTTCAATCGACAAAAATTTCCGATTTTTCAAGGGTTTACCTTCACCTGCACTGACGCAACTACCCATGAAGCATCAGTCATAGTAACCCATGAGTCAGCAGACAAAATTTGACAGCTCTATCAGTCGAACTCTAAACGTGATGGCAACAACATTAAAGTAACTTCGTTCAGAAGTGTGCGCGTTCAAAGAACGGCACCCCACTTTGTCGAAAACGGACAACGTGCGGCACTTTGTTGACGCCAGATACGCCCGTTTCGGTATCTACAACATTTTGGCACTGTTAGACAACAATCAGAGCATCGAAAGAAAACCCAGTTCCGGACACTGCAAAGGATGCTGAAGAGGAAGACCGAGGGAAAAGTGGCTACATCACATCGTGCGCTTTGCCGGGAGGTCGGTTCAACCGGCCAAACAGTGAAAAAGTACCTGCCGAACATGAGCATACATGTCAGGAAGCGGAAGTCACGTCCACTGGTTTCGGAGCTGCAGGCAATGACGCAGCGGCAGCGGCTGAATAAGATGGTCAACTCGATTTTTCGGTGTTGATGGACGACGAGACCTATCTCACCCAAGATGGCAACGACAGGCAGGATACTTGGTATTTTATTTCCCCCACGAAGGAAGTGAGCTCCGAGGTGAAGTTCATTTCACACACCAAGTTCCCCAAGAAGGTGCTGCTGTGGCTGACAATCAGCGAGAAGGGGATGTCAAAGCCGCTCTTCTTTCGCTCCGGACTGGCCGTGAACGTGTTAAACTTATAGTACGAAATGCCTACTGGAAGTTGCGTCGTTAATCAAGAAATACAATAAGGGCGAAGACGCTGTGTTCTGGCCGGATCTGGTGTCGGCCCACTACTCGAAGCGATCGTTGGAGGAGATGGAGCGGTTGAATATTGATGTGGTACCCAAGTCGGCGAACCCACCCAACGTCCCCCACCGCATTCCATCGAGAATTTCTGGGCCAACCTGAAGCGTAAGATCCACTAATGTACCTCGGAACATGTCTGGATGTGACCAATGCGGTTTTGTTCCAAACTATCACTAGTAAACGGGAGCAAATTCCTTTACTTTCCACTAGAAAAAAAAACATATCCTTCGACAGATAGGCCAATTTTGTCTGCGACTTACAGACTGGTTCAGTGTCGAGTGCTCTACTTAATTTGCTCGCACCCGACTCGACACTGAAGAAGTCTGTAAGTCGCAGACGAAATAAGCCTATTTGTCAAGGGATGCCCGTTTTCTAGTGGAATTCAAAGGAATTTGCCATTTATTATTATGTTTTAAAAAGTGATCAAGTGAAGTGTAGTTTAAACTTTCCTAGTTTTCCAATGACATTTATTGAATGAAACAAGCAATTATCTGTCAAAGCCTTACAAAAAAGCCATTCCAATCGAGCGGGAGACTTGTCAAATGGATGAGATGTAGCTTTTCTTTTGTTTTCTAATAACGGTTCCTAATTATGTTGTGCTGTAAAATTTGCTTTTTGCTTAGTGGCCCTGAAACACGGCAAGTGTGATCCCCCCAATCCCCCTGCGTTTTAAATTTTACACTGGATTAAAGATACGCGAGGTAAGGAACCGAAGCTATTTTAGCCAATGCTGGCTACCAACTGATAAAACATTTGGAACGGTATGTTAGATTAATTCCAATAAAACAAACTCTTTAGCTGGGCTAATCGCATTGGTCGTCATAACAAGGACGGATTTTCAATTATTCATGTTTGAACGATCTTCTTTGGAACTGGCCCATTCACACCTTCGATAATATTGTGCAATAATGCATTAACCAGTAAGACAAGCGTCACATTAGCAAGTGACTAGTAACTCTTCATGCTAATGTAAATGCATTTTTGAAACATTAAGACTGGAATCGGAAAAAATGAGACACACAAAAATGATAACCAAAAATTCATTTTAAATCGGATACTTCTCAAATTTTCAGGGATTAAATAACAATATATGTTAGCAATGGTTTGGCATAATTTATTTATTGAATTTCCTCCCCCAAGCTGAATGCTCGTGCATTTCTCTTAACACTGCTCATGAGATCTTGGGCGAGGCTTTGTCCATCTTCCTTACACAATTTCTCCCAGTTTTTCTTCAAAGCTTCATCGGGTTTGAATGTGTTTCCTCTTTTCTTCACCTTCTTCTTCATTATCGCCCAAAACTTTTCGATCGGACGAAGTTCTGGTGTATTTGGTGGGTTCGCTTCCTTCAGGACCACATTAATGCCCTTCGCTTCGTACCAATCCATTAGAGGCTTGGCGTAATGGCACGAGGCGAGATCCGTCCAGAACAGCGTGGGACCATTGTGAGAGCGGAGGAAGGGCAGCAAGTGTTTCTGCAAGCATTCCTCTCGATAAATCTGCCCGTTTATGGTGCCGGTTGTAACGAACGGCTTGCTGTACCGTCCGCACTCGCAGATCGTCTGCCACAACAGGTACTTCTTCGCGAATTTGTCCATCTTTCTCTTCCGGAACTTTTTTGGAACCTTTTCAACTAGTATTACCCAAAATTTCATTAATTTTTACCCACGCGATAAAAAATTACACCCAAAACAAAGTGTCGCATTTTTTCCGAGTCCAATCTTTACAGTGCGGGAAATAAGTATAAAGACAAACTGCTTTCTGAAAATTTTCATATCACATTCTATTCTGTGTAAACCAAATGCTTTCGAATACATATTCAGCAGCAAGTTTAAATGTTCATCTTCAGTAGTTTTTCTTTCGAGACGAGTCATTTCAAAACAATCCAAATGTTTAAATTTTCTCATGCTAATTGCTAATTTTAATTCTTTCTCCATGTCATACTTTCTTCCCTTACCATAAACTATGCAAGAAAGCAAGCCCCAAACATTCTCGATTGGATTCAAATCGGGACTGCATGCCGGCCATTCCAGCACAGGGATGCTATGGAAGTCCAAGAAGTTGTTTGTTGCTGCCGAGGTATGACAAGCAGCGTTATCCTGTGGAAAGATCATGTTCTCATCCATGGCATTGTCTGCTAATGGAATAAGAATTTCTTTCAGAAGCTGGCAGTACATTTCCGATTTCATCCGTGTTGAAATGAAACAAACGGGTGTCTTTGCAGATACGCTAAATCCTGCTCAAATCATAACGGTACCAGAACTGGTATTTTTCAGCAAAGGCAAAACGGGCCTTCTTATGACGATCAAGAAGTTTTGGTGCAGGTTCCGTTTTCCTGAAGAAAATATTGGGATCTTCACTCAAAATCTGACAAATCCGACGTTTGGACACAGGAAGATTCATTTCGGCTTTGATGGCATTCGGACACAGCCTTTGATGGAGTGATGCAGGTCGTTTGATTTCCCTCTTCATTCTCGGTGTCAGAATAGACGGACGTCCGGGTCGCTTCTTAGTGGCACGTTTCTTACCCAACCGTAGGTAAAGGGTGTCCACAGTTAAATTGCATCACTTTCAATAAGCTGTAACATTTTCCCCTTTGGGTTGATTTTGGGTGTATTGTTTACACTGCGTGAGTTTCATTGTGAAATGTGTCGTAGTTTCGAAAATGAAGTCGAAGGAACAGCAAGTGCGCAAGAACATTTTGCACACGCACCTCGACAACCCATTTCGTTTGCACCGAGCCATCGGAAGGATGTTGAAAATTCACCAGCCTACAGTGTCTCGTGTCATAAAACGTTTCGGGGAACGTTTAACTCTCGATCGGAAAAAAGTGTGAAGGATCACAAGCGAGTAGCTGCTGCCTTTAAACCCAAACCCAACTGTTCCGTTTGGGATGTCGCGAAAAAGCTACACTTGACAAGAAGTTTTGTGCAGAAATCCAAGAAACGAGCCGGTCTCCGTTCACGGAGATAGCGAATAAGAGTGCAAAGTGAAGGCGATATACGTACACTTTTCAAGCAGTCCAATGGACGAATGTACGTATAGCGCCTCCACTTTGTACTTATATCCGCTATCATATACGATTCTGTGTTTGCTAGGAAAGATTATACATTGATATTTATTCCCTGAATATTTCATGACAATCGGATGAGAGACTCGTTTTTGAGGACGAGTTCATAGTGATGCATTTAACTGTGGACACCCTTTAATTATGCACGACATCCTTCCTATTCTTCTGGCAATTTCTCGAAGAGTCAGACTTTGTTCATGGAGGATAGTTACTTGTTCTCGCTCAAATTCAGTCAATCGCTTGTTTTTCGGCATTTTTCCTGCAAATCCAACAACATGGAACATAATGAACAATATTTATCTGATATAAATAGCCCATGTATTCCTAACAGTACCAATTTCATCGAAAGCATTCAAAAAATTGAATTACGCAACAACAACACGTCCACAGGGAAAGACAGTCTGACGGTGAATTGCGTCTTTATATTGAATCCTAGAGGGTTTGAGCTGTTTAGTAGAATACCTGTAACTAGGAATTAGAAGAAAAAATAGTATTTTCCATTTAATTCCAACTACCTTCGCTTAACTTGACAGATACGCGTATTTCGTCTACAATGTGCAGATTTCTTCAGTGTCTCGAACTAATAACTCGACTTGTAGTCTTTACATTAACTTCCTTTGAAGACGAGATCAACAATTGAATCTTGGCACACACACACATGCTGTTGGTGAATGAACCGGTCATGAACATTTGTGCTTGCAATACATATTCATTGATATGCGTGTTGCTCATGTTACTCTCACTGAGAGAATTTTTTTTTTTATTATTTATTTTCCGTCGGCCTATTTCCTCACATGGTGACAATCACCGACGCCAGGGAGACGACTCCACCACCTGGACCCTACCTAACGACTCATGACTATGAACCGGGACCAACGGCTTTACTTCCCTTCCGAAGGAAGACGTGACCAAGATGTTTTCGCCTCAGAAAAACCACCGACGTCGACTGGGATTGAACCCAGACCCACTGGGGTGCCAGTAGCAGTCAAGCTTACCACTACACCACCGACGCCGGCCATTCACTGAGAGAATGAAACTATTGAAATTATTTTGTCGTTATATTTATTTCCCGCACTGTATTAGCGATGATGGGAACCCGGCTGCCTAATACCGTTCGTGTAAATAAACGTTGCGAGTGTTTTGCTTCGATTTCTAGTACCACTCCGGTGTAGGCATTCTAGTATATCTACACGGCCAGCACAGTTTTGAGTTGTTTTTGACTCACTTTCATCAAAAGTGGAGTCACTCAAATTTGAGTAAATGTTAATGGCATTGACAAGTCGACAAATCAAAAATATCGCCTCAAATCAGATAGATGTTTTAGATTTGTCGACTTATCAATGCCAGTTACATGTACTCAAATTTAAGTGACTCTAATTTTGATGAAACAAAGTCAAAAACGACTCAAAACTGAGTTAAAACGGCTGGCCGTGTACAACCGAATACACAGTAAATTTTGACCAGGTTCATCCTTAAACAATTCGTGATACCAGGGCCTTGCTACCCGAATAAAAAATTCTGGTAGATTTACAATTGAATATACTGTATCCATACAATAGAATCTATAGTATATACAATAAATAGTAATGTTCACAACGACAACATGACAATAGGAGTTGTTATTACCACAATAGAATCTAATGTAAATTGAGACATTGACAATAGAAAAGGGAGGTTGTTATGTATCTTAACTGTAGAACAAATCATTATTTTCCTAACAAACTTGAGTCAATTAGTATTAAATGTTTTGTTTCTCAATTGTTGAAAATCCTAGCATATAGAGTGAATTGTAAATCTATTGTTAAGACAGTATGCATTTTTCAATTTATCTGATTCATGAACAATAAGAGTCATGGTCGGAAATAGATCTTAATGTTATTTTAAACTATTGTATTGTAATTGTATGGTTATTTTTATCCGGGTAGTCCACAAGAAAATGGATAAAGTTTTGGGCTCAAACTTTATTACAATGCTTCCAAATCTTATTGATTCACCCTAAAAACGTAACTCACAACAAAAGAATCCCTAAAATATTCTGTCAAATTAAGCGAATCAAACAAGGGTTATGGAGATTTAAAATGCACCTTCTAGAAAACCATCAGTTTCCCACCTGTTGAAGAAGTACGCTCAAATTTTGTCTTTGTATATTTTGCATTTGTTCGCGTCCACCGGAGAGAATGTCTTCATCAGCTCCGTCTCTCATCCAGGCTTGTTGCCAGAATATGGTGTTGAACATTTTGTTAAATTTATTTCATATTTAGAGGATCTGAAATCACTATTTATTTTATGTTTTTTCCAGTCATTTGACGTTGATCTATGCTTATGATTATATTGGCCCTCATCTGGCACTATCATCTGCTATAAAATAAAGATTTCGGATCTACCCAATAGTACTCAACCATAAATAAAGCATCGCTATTGAGCGGCATCTATGGCATCACTGTTCCTTTTGAGAGAGCTCATGTTTCCTCTCTTCTTTGTTAACCATGGATATAGCGCACCGGTATTGCAACGCGAAGCCTGTTGTCTGGCTTGTCTCTCACATTTGTTTGTTTTTAACGAAGCATCCCGTTTGTCGTCACAATCGCTTTGTCTAACATATCCGTGAGAGTAAATGAAATAAGAAATACACATTGCCGATCTTAAGATCAATGACAAACTAAAAAGTTTGGTCATGTACGTTTGTCTCATAATCTGCTAGTAGACGAGTTTGTGATCATAGCAATCGACATGTTTTGATTGATAATTTTCGAGAGCGGATGGGTAAAACGAAGGAGCGGGTTGAGAAACTTGACGTTTGCCGGAAATCGTGAACTGGCCTATTTCATATCACTTTCGCACACATGCACTGAATCGCACTCATAAAATAGTGTTAGTTTATGTACAGATTACGGAGCGAAGAAATCATTTTTTGGTTGGAAAACAATCCGCGTGCTTTGATAAGTCTCGCAATTGGGAACTTATACCATAACAATGAAACGAGTATTTTGCACAGTGGAAAGCATTGTGTTACTGCACTTTTAAAACGACTGTCCGTATTTATTCGTACAGAATTGCAAAACTTCCTTAGCGATAGTCCTTTAAAAACAGCAAACTTCTGACCTACAGCACCTAATAGAGCTGAGACCTTCAAACATGTTATGTCTGCGACGATGGCTTTCTTTAGAACAAATTCTTAAGCGTGTTCTTGAAGCTGAAAGTCTTAGAAGTATATCTCAGTTTTCGTATACATAAGTGGACGCAAAGGATAAAAAAAAGTTCAGAAGCGTCTCAGCGATCCATCAAATCTCTGTATGCCGCAATTAACCACATATTTTCGATAATAAACCGGTTGAATCAACTTTTTCTATTTGAAATGCCAATGGAGTGCAAGCTGAAAACAGAAACTAGCAAATTGATATTTTCGATATTGGATCAGGGGGTAAGTCACTCTGCCACGTTGTGTTTGTGTTTCAGTGTGTCGGAAAGTGTTCCGCGGTGTCCGAAGGTGTTTTTGTGTTTCAAAATATCTGTCAATACTATAATCGAAAATTTATGCTTATTGGCTACCATGAACCTTATGTATCATCTGAATCACATCAGTGGGAGCGAGAGGGAAACAAAACAGTGCGAAAACAAACATTCGATTCGTGTAAGTGTTTCCAGAAATGAATTTATCTTGCACGTGATGGCGAGTGTGTTTAAATTGTGGTGGATTGGGTTTTTGAGGGTGTTAACACCCGGTGGACGAGTGACTTTCCCCCTGTATAGGATTGTTTCTTGAAACCAGGATATATAAAAACGGCGTGGTTGAAATTTCATCTAATGTAAACTGTCTGTTGTACCACATCGAACATGTACCACAAAATATAAGTATCTCGAGCCTATGGATTTAATGAATTTTGAAGTAGTGACACGAAGTTGAGCTGCTTTTTTTTTAATGTATGAATGATAGTAATAGAAGATTTGCCTAGAATGTTTCAAAACATCAGATCTTAAAGATCAAAATATTTTGCTTTGCTCATATTTGCTTGTGACTAGATTCCTATTGATTATTGGTGATCCTACGGTAAAACGTGAATTTCAATTGGAAAGGCCAGTCTTGGGGTCGTTGCAATGCTGCTTAATTTTACGAAGACATTAATTGGAAACATCCTTCTGGTCGTGAATATGAACTTGAAGCTGGGATCATCCATATGTCATTATTTTCTTGACATTTCAAGCTTTTCGCTAGTCAACCCAAAATAAGGAAAGCAAGATTGTATAGCGATTCGCTGTTGATCGTTACTTGGTGAAAAAATGCAACATGGCTTCTATTAATTCATAAAACACTTTGTCTGTCAAGATGGGCAAAATTGCCTTTTCCGAATTATGCGGCTTTCTCAAGCTATGTTCGCAAACATCTTCTGCCACCATTCAACTTTTGCGCGCACTAACTTAGTATCGGATCTCTAACGATAACCTACCATCGTTCAAACACAGATGTGCGCTTATCGGTCTGCAAACACTATCGAGTCCTAATCTTATTGACTGTCGCTGTTTGCTCTAGGATAATAATTTTCATGCAAATGCAGTAGGAAACACCTGGGCTCCACACTGCTTATGAGCTCAACAATCTGCTAAAAAAAATGTAAGGCATGTTCAACAATGTTTGTGATGTGTTCGACGATACATCAAACAGAAGAGCTCTGGAGAATAGAGTTATGTCCTTATAATCAAACTTTGGGAATTAAATTCCAAGTATGGTGAATAGAGATTGGATTCCATTAAACTAGGGTTAGATCAATTGTTTTATAAGAGCTCTACACACTTAGAAAATAGCACCAAAACTCGGTTCAACAAGAAACCGAATAAATCGTTCATATATGGATTATTCCATCCGAAGTGTCCCACAACATGTACACGACCTTCACGGATTTCAACCAAATTTCAATGCATGATCCATTATGCGATTCCAAATTCTTCGATTGTAGTCCTGCTGCAATTGTAGATGGACTTGCAATATCATTGCCATGAAGGAAAAAAAATTAAAATTTTTATACAATACTCGCGAATTCCACGGACTATATATCGTATAAGGAATACCTACATTTTTCGTGGTAGGATAACATTTCAGCATGCTACCTTACCGGGGTCACGCTGCCTACATTGCCTTGGTGCGACTGCCACCTAATGTATTGTTGACGTGAAACAGCGTTTCTCACTCAGCCGCTGGATGCCAGGACAGACGCTGTTTGAGCCGCACCTCCTTGGTGGACAGACGCACCTCCTCAATCTAGCTGAAGTCAGAAGGACAACAGTGCCCAGGCTGCACTTCCAGCTAAGTACGCAACCCATAGCAAGCGGTCTTTGTCATCTCTTGACCCGTGGAAGCATGAGGTAGAAACTTGTGAGGACCAGAGATATGTTGCGGGACACACGCTCCATCACAGTTGTCGACTCACCATTTTGCAGCCTAAAAAAATCGGCCGAAGTGTTGCCAAATATGCTATTTTCTTATTTTAAAATTAAAATTGCAATTTTTGCTCAATGTAGATAGTTTGATTTTTAAAATGACCAGGCCATCGTGCTCTTCACATTTTTTTACATAAAAAAACACCGAAAGTTTCAGGGAATTTTTAGCCGTTCTTGGGATTCAGTGTTTTGAAACAAAAAACTCATTGTTTTCCAGTTTTATACTATATTCTTTTTCTTCTGCCATGTTTATCTCAGTGGACGCTGGATGATATTAAAAGGTAATTGTTCAATAAAATCATAAAAAAACATTTTTCTGGACGGCATTGTTGCCAGTTGTGCTTTTTTTTCTTTTTATAAATTACTGCTGTTTATTTGTCCAATTACAACGCCATCGTATTCATTGGATTTTTACATTAAAAATCAATCATATTTAGTAACCTAAGTTATAATTATGTTTTCGACAACTTAAATATTTCGCAACTTCTTTACACTATAATTTGGTTGTTTCTTTTGTGCGCCTTTCGTCGATACTATATTCCACCTTGAACTTATTTTCGAAGTGGAAACCGTTTTCATGAGCATAGAATCGATATCTGAAGAAACTGCGGTATGCATGAACCGGATACCAGCAATGGATGCTACTGATTCGAAACGGTTCCTCAGTCACTCATATTTATGATTTTTGTGCTTACGTAAGAACAGCATTACACTCAACGGAAACGCGACGCGAGTACGGACACAACACTTATAGTTCTTACAAACGTTTCCGTTGAGTGCGGTTCCTTAGTACCTCCTTTTATTCGTGGCGTTCTGCAGCCGATACAAATTTCACATTTAGCTTGCAGTGGTCTAACGTCCAATCATACAGTTTGGTTTTTGCAGTTTTGGTGGTTAAATGGTTACACCCTGCAAACATGCCCGCGTTATCAATCTTTCAAGTGTCTCTCCTAATCCATCGCTCGGACCTTTTCCGTGCGCTGTAGCGAAGTAGTGCCACTCAGCGGGAACACCAACATCTTTCTCGTGGAAGAACAGGTTGTAATGTTGAATCGATTTTTATACTGCGATCCCGCACCATCGGAAAAATAAATAATGTTCGTTAGATTAGTCATCTTGCGCTTCACAAACTGGATGAACTGTCGCTGAGATTCGTGGAATGTGTCGGTGTTGTTCTCTAAGGAATCTGAAATTATGACACAATTAAAAGGCACGACTTCCTGTAACGCATATGCTGAAAATGTATCGTAGCCTGACTAATTTTCATAGTGAGCGGATTCAGCACTGTCTTGATAATCCGGACACCTCAAAACATGAATAACACATAAATTTCGCATTATATTTCCGTCGTAGTTGTTTATTTCAGATTCATGGGATGTGTTTTAACAATTCATAAAGACAAAACATAGTTATTCGGTATTTGCATAAAATTTTCGAACTTTGCGCTTAACTCCGTCCATTAGGGTTTGTACAGACTCTTCAGAAATCGTAGAAGTCGTCTTTGTCCAAATTTTCTGGAAGTGTTTGATGTCTTTGATTCCTTGCATCTTTCCAGAAAGCTTCCGCTTCATCAGAGCCCAATATCTCTCGATTGGTCGTAGGTCTGGGCAATTTGGCAGGTTTGAGGTTTTTGGTACAATGATCACTTAATTTGCTTGGTACCACTGCATCACAGTTTTAGCACAGTGGCATGAAGCCAAATCGGGCCAGAACAAAGGTTTATTTTTTTGTGACTTTTGATGAAGGGTAGCAATCGCTTCTGTAGACACTCTTTCTGATAGAGCTCCTTGATGATTGTGCCTGTAGTGACGAAAGATTTACTCTTTTTGCCACACGTGCAATTTACTTGCAACACAAGGTATTTTTTGGGACATTTCGATGCCTTCTTCGTTCTGAAATGCTCAACTGTAGCATTTCTGGCCAAAGCAGAATAAAAAGCCAGCCCTGAAGGCTGGTTGAAATCCGCCAGGCCATAAGTTTCATAGTCCATAACAACGCATGAAAACTTCGTCAAATATTCGCAGTACAAACGTCGAGACCGTAATTTTACTGCCAAGTTCTATTTGTCCTTGCGATTTGAGACTGTTTCTACTTTATACGACTTAAGTCCCACACGTCGTTTTGATTTTTGGACAAAACCAGGCGACAACCCTATTTTACGAGCCACCGTTCGAATGGAGAGATTTGGGTTTTTCGTTAATATCCTTTTCACCTTTCGGTCCATGACAGGATCAGCGCGTCCAATGTCATTGTCACTTCTCGGTTTCCTCTCTACCGTCAAATCCAATGTTTTTGCGAGGTCCCGTATTGACAAGTCAGGATTTGCCGTACGCTTATACAAAATTCGCTCGCGCACTTGTTTTTCTTTCGTCGCTATCTTGAATACTAAACATGAAATGTAAACATCAATTAAAGTTTTTCATCATAGACTCTCAGCTATACCACAGTGAAATTTTTCATTCCTACGTGCAATATTTCAAAAGTTACAATGATTTGAAGGTGTCCGGATTAATGTGGATACAGATTTTAAATTTAAAAAAAAATTCTGAGAATACTACTAATATCTACTACTGATATCTCACCCTCTCAGCTTGCTTTTTAGCTAAGTAGTCATGCTTACGAACATCTGAAGTAGCATAAAAAACAAATGGTTCAACCTCCGAAACAAGGTTCCCGAGTGGCACGTCTTCGTGCTTTTATATTAAGTAGAAGCTTACTTAATATAAAAGCACGAAGTTGTTTCACTATAAAACTTATAACCAAATCTAGTCATATAACAGGATTTCCAACTGTTATAAAACTTGTGTGTTGCTTGAGTTGTTAAGGCTACATCTCTCTTGCTGGGCCTAATATTTGCTTTGGACCTCGTTGATGTCGTTGTCTTCAAAATACGACCAAACAAGATCTTTTATAAAGCTGGTATTCCCACGTTTAGCGTTTTCACACATGTTTAAGAAACATGCTTTTGTTGGTGGTTCGCATAGACATCATTTCAGCATATCTCGATAAGTTTAAAACAGCTTGGTGCTTTCAACTTGCATTTGATCATAGTGGGCTCTTACAAATTTCAACCTGAAATTTTCATTAATAGCACACACGCTACAAAATTGAACACACAAAAACATTACCTGCATCGTTGACACGATTCACTTTTGGCAACTCTTAATGAAGCTTGAACCAAAACACTTTCACCTCAATCCAAACAAAACACTTGCTGTGATCAGAAGTCAGATGACAGTTCTGTCCTTTCTTGAAATCTTCTTCTTGCTCTGGAAACAATCCGAGGAATACGCTGACGTTGTTATTGTTGCAAATTGTTGCAATTTCAGTTTCAGAATGAAAAATTAGCATGTATGGCAACACTGCCGCCAAGAAATTGTGTTTTTTTAAACAATTTCCTTCAAATACTACTTCTTTGTTTAAAAAGGCTGTATCTCAAAAACGGCAAAACATACACAGAGATTTTCAGTGTTTTTTTTATGTAAACAAGTATAAAGAGCACGATACCGCGGTCATTAGAAAAATCATAATATCTTCACTCCAAAAGTTGCAATTTTAATTTTAAAATAAAAAAATAACATGTTTGAGAACACTACCGTCAGAAAATACAATTTTTTATGAGGTTTTAGAACAATTTCCAATAAAAAACAATTAATAGATTCATACATTAATTGTTATGTTATATATTCTCCGTGCGAGGAGTAACGATTATGATGTAGAAGGAGATGTTCGCTCATCACCATGAGGCTGAGGCACCGAGAGTGAACAACAATGTTTTTGGCTAGAATTAAAGATATGAAGAGAAAGTTTTGATAGTTCCGCTAGTGTGCGGCAGGCTTGGAAATTTAACAGATGTTTTATGAAAATTGAGCGAAAAGGGCATGTGTACAGTGGTACTCGAACCAACGACATTTTTGCCTAACATCCCACTGCGGGGTAGGTTAAAGCACGGACTAAATCCGCCACTTCAACAGGTAAAAATGTCCGGTTGGAAGATGCTCATGTACCACTGTGGCTTGTATAGTTATTCTAGCGATCTATTGTGTGCACTCTGTTTACTGATGCGCACATGGGAGAGGAACTCTCTCCTTTTTTGGGTTTGTTTTGATTCGCACCGACTGACGATCACTAAAGTTTTTCTCGTCGTCTACATATGCCCTTTTCGCTCAATTTTCATAAAACATCTGTTAAATTTCCAAGCCTGCCGCACACTAGCGGAACTATCAAAACTTTCTCTTCATATCTTTAATTCTAGCCAAAAACATTGTTGTTCACTCTCGGTACCTCATGGTGATGAGCGAACATCTCCTTCTACAAATTAATAGATTGTTTTTAACCATAATAGTTACGGAGATATAAATATTACAAATTGAGTTTTTTTACAAAGAACTAAAAAAGAGGGTGGATTTTGACAGATAAAAATGATTTGACAGATGAAAATGTACCGATTAGTACGGTAACGCAGGGATATTCAATCGTTCGGTACACGAAATCCGAGAAAACTCGGTAAACTCCGAGCATTCGCTGTATATTCAATCAATTTTGAGTCAATTTTGCGAAGGTCTACCGAATAGCTCGGTTATTTTAGCTGACTCGAAAGGCCCTGAAAAATCGTCAGAATTCAAATTTGTTGTGTAAAATTTCATCTTGCACAGTAGCGCCGCCTTGTGAACTAATTGCTACATTAAAACTAACAGTTTGACTGGCAACCCATTTTTCCCTTACCAATCAAAACAAATCTGTGGCGCCATCTATTAGCTTATTGCAACTTGATATCTCGAGGGACGCCATGTTTTTACACAGCTTAATGAGATGAAGTCGAACGTCTGTCTGCGTTTTTACAATCATGAACGCGTTGCAGGTTATGCCTCTGGATTGCCAAGGCATTGAAAAACCGCCTACTAAAAATGATTTTAAAGTCAGTGATTTTCTATTCTCTGAAACAACATATAGTGGACATGCATCCAACAAGCTCTCGAAGTTCTTCCCTGGAATACAATAAACAATAAACAGAGAAACTGAAAAAAAAACTGGTCAAAACAACTGACAAAACTGGACAAAACTTATAACTATTAAATTCGATGCTAGATTCGAAGCCTTTTCTACCGAAATTCCAGAACAAATTAGGTAATTGCAACGGAAAAGTCGGTTTGTTTGACAGCGTTCGATAATATTTGAGTGAAACAATGTTCGGTTATTGCTGATTGAACGAGAACTCGATTGTTCCATTTGAACCGAGCGTTCAGCAGATAAAAGACACAGGACTGAATCGGCTGTCATCCACGAAAAACAATCGTGAAGCCGAAAACTTGCGTGTGGTGCTAATTTGACAGCTCGATTTTCTTGAAGGATATAAGCAGCACACACAATATGCGCGGCGAAAGTTGTCGTGTTTTGTCGTTTCGTGTTTTGATTCGAGTGTAAAATCTTCCGTGTTGTACTTAGGGTAGTGGTTACCACTACTATAGTATTTTTTCATTGTTTATCAGCCAGTATCCTAATGTTTTATCTCAATTACCAGTATACATAAATGGTGGTAACCATTAATTATACTGGTGGGGATCAGTATCGCAGCGCTTCACGATGTTTCTCTCCGAGGTCTCTACGTTAGAGCCGACAAGAAAAACTTGTGATCTCAGACGTTGCGAATCAAAACAAACCCAAAAAAGGAGAGAGTTCCTCTCCCATGTGCGCATCAAAACAGAGTGCACACAATATATCGCTAGAATAACTATCACAAGCCATCAGTGGTACATGAGCGCGTACCAACACGTTACTTTTGCCTGTTGAAGTGGCGGACTTGTCCGTGCCACAACCTACCCCGCAGTGGGCAGGCAAAGGATGACGTCCATGGTTTGAGTACCACTGGACACATGCTCTTTCGCTCAACTTTTCAAACATCTGTTTGATTTCCTACCTGCCGTACACGGACGGAAATTTCAATACTTTCTCTTCATATCTATCATTCTAACAAAAACATTAATGTGCACTCTTGATGCCTCATGGTGATGAGCGAGCATCTCCTTCTACGTGTTTTGAGAGGCTTTGGCAACCATCTAGAAAACGTGGCACGAAACAGGTTTTTTATTAATTTCATACTACTTTTATCGTAGTTTACCTTTGGTTTTCAAGTGGTTTTTAATTCGGTCATAATAAAATCTTTTTATTTAAATCCCATCTAGAACTTCCTCTAGAATATACCCTTCAGAATCTCTGCCAGGGTGGGCCAACTAGGCAAATTTTAGTCTCTATGAGGTTTTAGGAAAAGCAATCAAGAGAAAATAAGCGGGTTGATAATTCGCCAGCTATACTGCTTTATTTTCTAATTTCACTGGAAAACCACACTGCCTTCTTAGAAAAAAAAACTCACTTTCCCTCTATTCACAGGAGTGAATCGATCTTGAGAAAAAAAAAACTAATAGTTTCGAAGGATCGCACTCGAATAAATCTTCCAAAATACCGGAGCGCTGGATCGAACGAACTTTCTTCTTTCACTGGACGATGTGGGGTGACAAAAACGTTTGACAGGCATTTGTTAATGTTTCATTGACAAAGATATTGATTACGGATAATATCGGATCATCGAACTTGAGAGAAGAAAAATTAATTGTGCACAAACATCCAGAGAATCCTTCGTGGTCTGCCTAAAAATAGCAAAAGTGTCAAAATTCCCAAAGTCAGTCTTGTAATCTAACATTCTGAATGTGGATAGAGCACAGCGCATCTATGATAAAAGTGGCACTAGGGACAAAACGCTTTTTTTTGTGCCATTAAACATCCGAATCGCTCCCTGAAACAAAATTTAGTGATCAAAAAGCGAGCATGATTACCACACGAACGAATACAAAATCACTAACACAAAACTCTAATCATATTGTATTTTTGTTTCCTATTTCAGATGAAGGAACTTGGCGGGTTTATCGTTTTCACATGCCTAGTGGCTGTGCGTAGCTGCTCTCAAACCGTGCGAAAACCGCGAGGAGCTTCGAGTTTGTAACGAAACTTCGGTATGAACCTGATCGATGAGTGTGGAGGAAACCAGGGCTTGGCGAGAAAAAAAACATATACTAGCGCTCAGCTAGGTTCACTACAGTTAATCCATCTCGAAGGGGCCTCTTTGCTTGATGGAGCGGAACGATTCTGACACATCGGAACCGCTGGTGGCACACATAATACCGGCTTGACACGGCAAGAATGAATCAAGCAGATTAGTCGCAGGCCGCCACGCGGCAACAATGCCGAAGCGATCGATAAAATCCAATGCTTAAATCTCTTTAGACAGAAAAGTAATTGTCCAACCGGAAGAAGAAGATTATAAGTACAACGTGCCTATTGACGGCGACAACCGTAATTCTCTGTCTAACCAATGTAATAGAACAACACCAGCATCGTAGAACGTGCCAACGAACGTCAATGCTACCAATGTGAACAATATCCACGATCTCACGCAAACGATTACCGATGATGCTGCAGTGCGTTGAACCGGCGGAAGAGCAAAGATGTCAGAACAGCTGTTCAAACCAAAATCCCGTCAATCACCCACGCAGGCTTCAAGCGCAAGCACAAAAGTCTCGAAACACGTGGTCCTCAGGGCACTGCGGATACGCGATGGTAAATACGTGCAACGACGAAAGCGTTGGCAGGACAGCCATGGTAATTGTAAGCAGAAACTGGCATACGTCCCGCAGCCGGAGAAGCCCGCTCGAAACGTGTGCACGCCCACCCAGTGGCCGCCCGTGGTCAGTGGAAAGCCGGCCGGTTACGGAAGCGATCGGCGATGGTTGCTACGACCACTGCGGTTACGGGTTCGACGCATTCAACGGACAACTACCCAGCCAATGCCGACCGTGGAACGACGACGCCTTTGACCAAGGTCCGCTGTATCGGCGAGGACCAGTCTTAAGGCCATTCTATTACCATGAACCACCGCGTTACATAACCGGACAATGTCCTATGGCTTACGGTGACTGTGGATAAGGGTTGGCTACGGACATGACATGATTGATCCTGCCTGGGGTGCTCCATCTCCATGCGATCCTAAATAAAAATGAAGCCAACACAGCATACTTGAACCAAGAGCCGCATATTGTTAACGATAACGAAACTGATTGGGGTAGTCCGGTGCACAAATGTACGGTAATTACCGATGATAATACGATTTCAGCGCAGAACTGTACCGACATGGTAGACAACCAGATCATGCATGCTGCTCCTTCAAACTATCCATTCTACAAGGCTCCACAATTCCAGCAGAAACCGAAGTACAAAGTAAGGGGGAACCATGGCGAGCCAGCAGATAGTAGCAGATATTGAAGACAGTGATCCCTCATCCGGAGATGGAATGCCTTTGAGATTGTGCCGTTCGTGGTAGCGACGGTGATGACTTCTATGACTATAGCCAGTAGTTTTGCATGTTTTCGTTTTTGTTCGTATTAAAATTTAGACTGGCCGATAAATCTCGCGTCATTTTGCCACTATGATTCTTAACTTCAATTGTGGTTCATAATCTGCAGCATTTCGTGTTTTTATAAGCTAGCGTATCCGCGAGATTAAAGCCAACCATTGTGGGACGATTTTAGCTTTCGAGTTTGGCTATGTATAACCACATGTCGCGATACAGACAACACGACAACGCATTTGCTGAGCACAACAAAAGTAGTTTTTAGCTCATTCCGGATATTATGTAACATGTCACCAAAACCATTGGAACAGTATTGGGCTTCACTCTAGTGTACTCCCTTGTGTACTCCCCTTGTGTTGCAGAACAGATTTGTGGAATATTCCTAGTAACTCAGAAAATGAGAAAAAGATTTGTTATCACATACCTTATTCTCCGCTAAATACCTTATTGCGCTTACATCTTGACAGACAACGCCCATTTTCATCTTCACAGTGCTTAGGTACGAATACGGTCGAGTATTAGTACACAAAGTTGAAGAAGTCTGCACATAGTCAGATGAAATACGCGTATCTGTCAAGATAAAGCAATAAAGGTAATTGAATTAAATGGGAAAACGAATCTTTCTTCTCATTTTCTCGTTAGATCTTATTGTTTTCATATCTGGTAGATCCGATGTTAAATCGGAGACGTTTAACTATTTTTCACCCAGAGCTTTGACAATCATTTCAAAATAGGGGCTTGTTTATATATATATATTGGTTGGGACAGACAGCCTCCAGCAGTGAAATCGCGTACAGATCTCTGCAAGATAATACAATAAGCTGCTGGTAAATTTTTAGTCTCGCTCACAGAAATAAACACGGGTGTAGTACTAAGCACGAAAATAATAATTATAGTGTGCCACGATTATATTTATAAAATAATTCGTCAAAACCTAGCATCTCATCCGATTGTTATGAAACTACCTGAGATTGAATAAACAGAGTAAACTCAGTTTAAACATCTTTATTTTATTCAATTTAGCCACCAAATCCGAATGTCCATCCTTAGCCTTAACACCGTTTAGCTGGAGATACAACACATCCAAATCTTAATCTTAGATGGGTGAAAAATCTCCTACTAGCGAGTCGATCTTCATTGCATACTTTGGCTTGTTCTTAGCCTCTTCTTAACTCATATCCTAGTTCTTAACTCATATTCTTTCCTTCCCGTTGTGCCAGCTGAGGTACGAGTAACCATAGGAAAGATCGGATTACCAACTCCGGTGGGACCTTGGTCGTATGGGCTATTCCATCGGGACACTGTCTGTTGACCAGATTAGGGGCGGCTCAACCGAGTGTCTATCATGTACACCCAAAAGTTAAAAAGGAGGCAAAAAATGCAATTGCAATTTTTGCAATCATAACTAGAGAAATCCACACGATTCAGAAAAGACAATTTTGCCCATCATGATCCACAGCAGCGTTGCCAATATTTATTTATTTTTAATGCAAAAAAAACTGAATCCTCTAAAATAAAGAAAAAGCCTGCATAATGAAAACCCATTGGTAGCATATTGTAATCTATATGTATTTTGTAAAATATATTGTTTTAACTACAAATTTTTTACACTAACACAGATGGTTACTGTATACCAGTTATTGTCAGAACAATATGGAATGTAATTATCAATAATATGCGAATTGCCAATGCATGGTAAAAATACTTCCTTTTAATTTCGACCTAAACAGTTTAAAAAAATCCACAATTTGTTCTTACATACAAAATTTAAATATATACGAAAAACTACTTCAATAATTTTCTAATCTACTCAGATGGATCAAAATCAATAATAGAAGCTACCGAATATGCCCTTAGTATCAACTAAATTAGTTATTTTTACTGATTCTCAGAGTTGCTGCTTCAAATTACTGAATAATAAGGTTTATGATAATTAACTCATAGTAAAACTTTTTTATTTGATTTATTATAACAACATCTAAGAGTTAGTCGAACAATGGATTCCAGGTTAGGTCAATCTATCAGAAAACGAAAGAGCTGATGCTGCAGCCAAAATAAAGACTGTATTCGATGAAATTTGAACACACAAAATAGGTCACCAAAAATATTCCTTGAGCCCGATTCTTTTCAAACTTTCTGGAAATAAAGTACTACTAAATGGTTAAGTTTTGACATCATTGGTTTATTGAACCTCTTCTCCCAACCCAAATGCCCGCACCTTTTGCCTTGACCTCTTTCATCAAATTTTGGGCAATGATAGGACTCGACTTGCTTACTTACTTTTTAACCACACTTTCTTTAGTTCAAGTTCATTTTCTATCAGTTTTGGAGTTTTAATCGAGCTTTTGCCTTTCACGGTTGCCCAAAATTTTTCAATTGGGCGAAGTTCCGGAGTGTTTGGAGGGTTGACGTCTTTTGGTACAAAAACTACATTATTATCTTTGTACCAGTCCAAGACAGGCCGGGCATAGTGGCAAGATGCCAAATCCGGCCAAAACAGTGTTCGGGTCATCGTGAGATCTCAAGAAGAGCAGAAGTCGTTTTTGAGGTATCGTCCTCGTAGATTTGTCCGTTGACGGTCCCAGAGGTGATGAAGGTGCTCGACTCATTTTGCCACGTCCGCAGATCGCTTGCCAGACAAGGAATTTTTCGGCGAATTCTCGACAGTTTTTTCTTCCGTACATTCTCCAACGGTGGTGCGCAGTGTTCCTGGCATTTGTTTGGTGTCGGCTTTAATGTAGGTCTCGATCGTCCATACTCAATGCAGAACGGTCAGAGCCACTACCTGTACAGTTTTCATCCGAGTTTTGGCCACCGAGTTCTGTTGTATCGCCCGGTTCGGTGCCTTCTGAACTGGTACATGTAATCCAGAAAGTTTCTTTGTTTTCTGCACAAAATAACTGAAACTTTCGTCTTTTCGCAACATCCCTGATCGAAATGTTGAGATAACGCTTAAATTGGTCCAATACCATCCTGGCCTCTCCGGATTTGATGTGCCACAAGGTCCGCGCCACTGCCATTTTTCCGCTTGATTGTCTCTATGGTCCTGGAACGTTTTGATCACATGAGATACGGTTGAATGTGCGATTCCGAGCTGTTTTCCGATCCATCGATGAGAGTCGTTTGGGGTTTTGAAGTGAGTGCCCAAAATTTGTTGGCGCACTATATCTTCATTCGAAGCCATCACTGAAATCACTCGACCGATTTTCACGAAACTCATCACACAATTGACACACCACAATGAAAAAACATTCAGATAAAATTTCAATAACTTTTTACCCACACGCCAAAAAGTTGCAAACAATTGCGTGTGTCCAAAATTTTCATCGAATACAGGCTCCTTAGTGTATTACAAGACCAACACAGGGAAACTGTCTTCTGGCGGTAGGTTGCTGGTTGAAGAAACTTTAAAACAGAATTACAATCAGAATGGAGCACATAAAATATTGAATTATCTAAAGGCAAAGGAAAACAGCATTTTGAAATAATGAGCTAAATTTAATTGGAACCTTGGTACTATGAATGAAATTTGTCCACTATAGAAACGATCCTATCGGAATAATTAGAATTTTTCACACGGCTACAAAGGACATGATGGCAAAATGGAACTTCAGATCAGTTCAGATTTATGTTGTACTTGTTATGTGCAAAAAAGCCATATTCACTTACTTTTTGAATGTAACAAATTCTCTGGTATAAGACGAAGCTCTCTAAAAAAGAAAACTTTAAAATTGTCCCCAAAAAAAAAAAAGATTGAATATCTACAAATCGCGAAATTGATCAGTGAGGCAGAAATAAATTTTTGAGTCCAGTTCGCGCTATTGATTACTTCATTTCGAGTTCTCGTCTGTGTAGATAGTTGTTGGTCTGCTTGATAGAGCTAATCAAATTGTTTTCTTCCCGTAACCGTCGTTTTAAATATTAATATCACTTCTCTAGTAGCACACTTGTTGCATACCAATTTAGGTGACTGCTTTGCAACTCAATTCTAGTGACAATCGAGTTAAGTTGCAACCGCTTTTGACCGTTGTGTGCTGCTTTGGGTTGACACTTGGCTAATATGGACCAAACGAAGCTCTGGGCTATTAAAAGAAGAGAAAAAAAAAAACACTACAAACAGTAGTATTTATAGGGAATAGGAATCTTTCCACTTTCTAAAATAAGGTTCAGCAATGAAAGGTTGAAAATCAATCCTCCAAACAGGGTGGTGTAAAATTAGCTGGAAAAAACTGGACAAAAGACAGAAAAACTAGACGATTTGAAGATTAAACTGTTTGTCTGGATCAGTAAAAAACTGGAAAATCCAGTTTTTAACTGGAACATTGGTGATCCTTGATCCTTACAGGAGCGCTTTGTAGTAAAACGTACTCTCACCAAAAACTAACCATCATCGTCTAGACGAAACTCAATTTCCATGGAACAAAATTTTCCACCAACATCAACAGACTTCCAATATATGTGTAAAAAACCTTTATTCAACTAATCAAAATGACAAAAAATAATTGTAAAGACATTCGAAAAATTATATACTCAAAAAGATCATTCTAGCTAACTGGATCAGCACCTTCTTTCTTTTTACACTCGCAAAACGAATAAATCTGAATTTACAGATAGACGATTAGCCAATCGTATTTAAATGACGGTTCTCAATCAAAAATAGTGCCGCATACTTAACGTGCCGTTGAAATTAAATACATCATAGTCAAAAAAGAATTAACGAGAATTCAATAGAATCTAACGACATTCTACCAATCAATTTGTTTGGTTCTCGGTGAAAATAATACATCTGAGTATCAATTGCGTCAACTATCTAGTAAATCAATGAACAGTCCAGCAGTTCGAAGAGGAGAAGGATTGGTTCCGATCTTCACTATTCTCGAATATTAACGAAAGCAGCATTTTGACAACGTTAATAAGAACAAACTGTTACTAACGCTTCAAACAGAAAACACTCCCAATCACATTGTAAATTGGATATTCCATTACCTAAAAAGAGGGAAAACAAGTGATGGCACTGAGATTACCAACATCACTAACAGCGGACTCCCACAATTGTGCCCACTATCACCAGTATTGTTCAACCGCTATACAAAGGTCGTGCACAAAAAAATAATACAGGAAGACGAAACACTTATACAATTTGCTGACGACTTTACAGTAGTAGTTCAAGGATTTAGTGTGGCAAATGCGACCAGCAAATCGAATGCAGTTCTCTCAAAAATAACAATAGAACTCAACAAATTAGGCTTTAAATTAAACCCGCAGAAATCAGTATCGATTATTTTCACCAACAAATTTAACCCAAACATCGCAATCCGTATTAACAATAGACCAATTGCAATAAAGGAAAACCACAAATTCCTTGGAACTATCATAGACCATAAATTATTATTCAAAAACCACATCGAACATGCATGTACAAAAGCCAAACGTAAAATTAATATACTTAAAATGATATCAAATAAACGCAGTGGTGCACATCCTGAACAAATGTTGAAAATCACTAAAGCAATAGTTAAGCCACACCTAGAATATGGTATCACAATAGTATACTATTGTGATACCATATTCTATAGCAGCTGTGGCTAGGACAAACTTTGCAAAACTAGAAACAGTCCATCTACTAGCACTTAGAACATCCATGAGATTACCAATGTAACATTGCCAAAACCATCCAGCTTTATTAAGTTTGAATAAAGTTTTATGAAAGCCACTAGAAATCAATTCGGTTTTATTATGGCAGCAAGAGGTGCCAACAGGTTTCAAATTTTAATCAGGTTTATGAGAACCTACCCAGCTTCTTTACAACGATCTTAAAACCTAGGCTTTTAAGATTCCATTTACTCCTATCAAAGGTTTTATTTTGACTTTATAAACTCATGAAATGCTGTTTTGAAATGCCGTTTTAGGACTTATTCATATTATCTTATTACGGTCAGTTGAAAAATCATTTTAAAACCATTTTGCCTCCAGTAAATGCATTAAACGGCTAGTTGGCATTGAGGAAAGCTTCCAAATGACCAGATAGTTTTATATTAGCCATTGAGAAGATAAATTGGCTTTTTAACAAAACCGTGATTTCTTTCAATCGACATATTGAAATATATGAAATAATTTAAATGTGGAAAAAAAGATACACCAAATTATACATGTAATACAATTGAACTGTAGATCAAATACCAACTTCGGTATTTTTCTAGATAACCTTATTGAATTCCATCAATTTTCAGGAGTTTCATGATTAATTTATCGAAAATACTTGTTTCAATTTTGTTTTTTTTTGTTGTAAACTCGCATAATTTCCGAGGCGCATTAATTTTCAGCTCTTATCGTGCCAATATTCACCATAAAATTAAATGCGCATATGATTTGGAGCATGATAAGCTATAAAAAAGACTTAATGTGTTTTGGTTATTTTGTTATCAAATATAATTTCCCGCAACACTAGAACTTTTTTCTTAGCCATTATTTACTGTTGAATGAATTAGAAGAGCAGAGAATCGAACAAAGCAGAACAACAAAAACCAACCACGATATCGCCGTGAAGTTTGACAGCTGTGGCCATTTGGCCCTATGCTGGTTTTGATGGCGGTCAATTGGTTCTCAAGTGGTCATAACATCTTTCACTAGCACATTTTCAAAATCTTTATGGTCTTGGAAAGGTTTTATTAATTTGTTTTCACAACCGTCTATAGAGTGGGCCACTTTGTACACATTTTGGCTTTAAAGATGCTTAGAGGAGGTGTTCGTATACAAAACAGTTTTGAATGTAGTTTCATCAACAAAGCCGAGAGGAGTGCTATACGGCTGGAATAGAACTGAAATTGTTACTTGGGTACTGAATTCCACCCCAAACCATGTAGTATTATTTGAATCTGGAGAAATACCACTAAAATTGAGAGCAGAAATTCTTGCGTTAAAGGAAATAGCTAAAACACTTTTTTATAATAATAGCCCAATCACCATATTTTTTTCAGAATTAATGCAACAGACCTACCTAGACATACAACCTTTTTGGAAAAATGCATCTCTCAACAATTTTCATTTTGCTCAAATCAATAGTAACATAAAACTTACCACTTCATCAACCATTGGAATTAAAATCATAGTGAGAGATTCAATAGATAACTTGAAAAAATCAAATCTATCCACATCAATTCAGAAGCAGATTGTTACAGAATTAATAAAAATGAAATATAAGAACACCTACCACTTATACACGGATGGCTCATTGTTAAATTCCATTCCTGGCTTAGGCATTTACGATCCAGCAGAAAAGATGTCTTTCAGCTATACAGAAATAGTAGCCATAGTCAAAGCAATAGAAAATGCACAGACCAATAATGTTAAAGAAATAACCATTTTTTCGGACTCAAAGAGTGCTTGCACACTACTGAAAAATCCCAGTGAAACCGATAACTACTTAATCAAACATTTGATTATTTTAGAAGTGGATTCTAATATAGAAAAACATTATGTACACATTAACTTAGTCGGCAATGACAGAGCGGATAATGCGGCCAGATTAGGCACCACTCGACACACAATTGAACAGACTAATTTCACATAACAAGACTTAATAAATATTCTTAAAAAGGAAACTGAACATGGTAAAAAAAATTCACTAACACCGTGGTTCCAAAATATGCACTTAGGAACTTTAGACACAATCATATTATTTCGCATCAGATCCGCTCACAACACAACAAAAGAAAGATTAGCAAAATGGAACATAATACCGAATGACCGTTGTGACGTATGCTTGGTAACAGAAAACATTTCACATTTGCTTTATTGTTAAATAAAATCCCCATCCAAAATATCCTTAAAACAACTGCAAAGAATGTTTGAAAATTAAATAATAGGTTTATTTTTATTTACCATCGTTTTATCAATCCTATATAACAACACTTATCTTAACACTTATCATAATACAGCTACAATACTAGAGGTGCAACAAAACTCGCGATCCGATTTAAATTGATGCATTTGGCAACACTCTTCTTTCACAAGACTTGGCTTTATGGATCGATAGATCGACAGCAAAAAAAAAAACAAAAAGAGGAGTGGGTTTTTGATAACATCTCTACAATATATTTCTTGTTCTCTTTTATAGAGTGGTGAATAAATTTGGAAGTCTTATGTTTTAGAATCTTTCTCGTTTTTATTCAAATCTAGCAGTACAAAAGGGAGCAAGTGAGGGTTGCCCTCAGTACGACAGGAGTTAGATCAAAAACCTCATGAAGAAAGCTTATAAAAACGAAAGATTAGCTTCATTTAACTATCTATATAATTAGATCATAGTTCAGATTTACATAACTTCACTTATTCCCTATTATTCTTGCTATATCTGTGCAAGTTTGAAAAACTTTTTGGCTTGTAATTAAAAGCAATCATTTAATTTTTCGAATAAAGAAAACATTAAGTTGATAATCCCGTTCACTGCTCAACCGAATTGATTGATAAAGCTGCAAACTCCCTGCCAGTCACAGTCCTTTGAGTAACATTTTATGTGACAGCGATAGCTTCCTCGAAGACAACCCGAACAATCTAGTGAGAATTCAAGAAACATCAAATGAAAACGGATTTTGTTCCCTTTTCTACGAACAATCGTACATACCAATGATAATTGTGATTCATCGGTCTGCGTAATTTTAAATACATCACATTTGAAGTACAGAAAGTTCCACAACGGTAGCGCTTCCGATGGAAACAAACCCATTCGCCGTGCTGCTTTTGGCAAATTCTGGGTGATACAATTATGCAACAACTTTCATTTTGTGGTTGTTCCGTGGTTACAATCTCGAGTTCTTGCTCCGTCACTGGTGGGTTCTCTTCGTAGATGGTAGTTTCATTATTGTTTATCACTACTGTCTTGATAGTGCCATCGAACTTATGGCGAGAAATGTGAATGACGATATTGTTTTGGTTAAGGGATGTTACATTCGTTGGCGAATTTACGGTGTTCTCATTGTTAACTGCGGCTTTCATAGGTGGTGGTCTTCGATCCGGGACTACTTCAATATCTCCATCATCATCCTCATCATCATCATCTTCGGTTGGCGTGACCTCGGTTGGCAAGACATCGTTCGGATCTAGTGGATCGAAAATCTCCGTCTCGGGATCATCGACCTTCAACGGTGGAACGGTTTCGATTTTTTCAATTGGTGAAACTGTCTGCAGTTGTGGAGGTATTGGTTGGAAGTAGCAAAATCCTTCCTTAAAATATGTATCAGGTGGACATGCTGGATTATGGATCTCACAGAAACCATTATTTAGAACGTATCCCGGAGGACAAGAGCTACCACACAATGTTCCGGAGCAAGTCGTTGGTACACATTGACCTTGATGATTGGTAAATCCCATTGGACAAGGCCGCACCGCAATCATATTATCTGCCGACGAATTGACTAGAAAGCAACTTCCTCGGTATATAGTATATCCTGCTTTGCACACACAGTTCCCTCGGAATCACGTAACCCATTCAGGCAGAGATCATTCTTAAACGTATCAATTAAACTGGTACTGATGACCGCGTGTACTAACAGCATTAAACAAACGACTAGACACTTCATTACGGACGAATGGAACCACACGAGCCTCGATGAGCAACTGACCAAACGTCCCGTGTCGGACTTAATCTTACAAGACCAATGTCGTCGCATAATGATCGAGGGTCAACATTTAAAACGGTTGAAAAAAATCACAGATAACGGTACGGAAGTGCGTTCAAACAGCACAAATATAAGGAAATAACACACTGAGAAGATGGTTACAATATCCTCAGATTGAATAAGTGGTAAACCAAAGCTTGACAATATCTAAACAGTTTTTTTTTCAAACATCAAAACATATGTTATGACTTCGATAAAACATTAAACTTAAACGTGCACTGTTGGAACCTTATGTTTATTTATAGGTGCTAAGAAACATGACATCAAGCATCACACAACATCAGATTCAAAAAATACTAAGAATGGAGCGTTTTGATGATTTTAATATAAACATTATCTAGAGTAAAAAAATATCTTATGAGAAATCGTACATGTTAAGCATCAGAATACATGCTGTGACATTAAGAGCAAACGGTACATTATAATTCAACTTTTAAGTTACGCATATTTTTTTCATCTACCCTGACATAATTCGGCTAATCTGCTCCTTCAAGCGGATCAAACAATGATAACCTGGTATTAGAATTTGTTATAAATTTGGTGTAATCCTTTGCTCGGGTACCGACTCTGGAGGAATAAGTCAAAGTATTCCAGAGGTGAGAAGATCGAAGTGTGCCTTGTTCTACTATGGGAGCAAAGAATTTTTTCCCCAGACAAAGGGGCTTATTACGAATGTCACAGCTCATTTTTTAACACGGTGATACCAGTAATAGCATAACAAAAGTGAGGTCATAGTCAGGGTTGCCACATTATTTTTCGTTTCCATCTTTAATTTTTACCAAAAAAATATTGTTTATCTGTGTTTAACTGCAGGAAATCTTGGCGAAAATCTTAGCTTCAAGCTTTGTGCTTTAAGAGTAGAATAGAAACTTTTCAGATGCCTGAATGCATATGCACTCATTTTTTTTTTATAATTTCTATTGAGTTGAATGCAAAATAAAATAGATATAGGGTAAGAGGATGAAATGTTAACATAGCCCCTTCATTCGGCCTATGTACCAAATGTATCATTAATTTAGCGATAATCAACAAAATCACGTTGCTATTAGGTTGACCTATGTAACCTAAAGCAAATGAGACAATATTAATCAACTTATAGTTGTTCACTTTCACGTAATTTTCGATTTCTTGAACTTTTGAGGCATCATGATTTTACTCGTTAAGCTGAACAGATGGTCTACACGATCTTCAAGTGATCTAAATTTGGCTTAATTGAATCGATAAAGCATGCAATCCAGTCAGGATGTGCAGAAGATAGTTACACGTTAAAAACTAACTGTTCACATTGCTAAAATAACAATGATTTTACAAGAAAATTGTAGACCCAATGTTGAGGACATATTTTTTTGTTTGTTCCGAATTATGGCCTGTTGTATCAATACCTTAGTAAAAAGGTTGTTATAAGTAAAATTTCAAGTGGAAGTGCATGAATTTGAAGTTTTTTACTTTCAAGTGGCTCATCTTAACACACACCGAAGGAACAAAATCATTGTATAGTGAATTATAATGTTTTCATTATTGAATGGCTAATAAATCATATATGATCATCACTTAAGTGTTTCGAGGCAGTTTTACTTGAGTTTGTTTTGTGAATTGTTGTATTAAGTAAATCAAATACAGCTAGCAAAAAAAAACCGTACAAAGACTGCATTTAGTAATAAATCCATCCAATGGGATGAAGTTGCATCCATGACTAGACCCAATTTGGTGCCTATATACCTAAATTAAATCCATATCCCTCGAATGTTTCTGACTTTATAAAAAGAGTTGTGTAACTTTTCGTGATACATTCTACCAAATGTCAAACTAATCTTAGCAAGTGTCTTACTAGTTGAATCTTGGTTACAGCTTGAAAGCTTTATGAGTTATAATAAAAAATGTAATCTATCATTGCATAATAGGCTGAGTCAAGGGACACATACCCCATACTCACCTCTTGTGATAGATCGATGTAAAAGGGGAATTTTCAATGGGGCTTAAGTGTTTTTTATCGGTTTTCCTACATCACACCGCAGCAAAACGGATATTTTTTCTAAAGTAAATTAGTAATTCAGGGATTAGTAGAAAGTTTACGATGAACTTTCTTAGCTAGAGAAAAGCCTGCCTCCCATCTTATCGTTTATAACACAGCAGTTTTCTCCAACAAGTTTTCAAGTCATCCGGATCTTCCACCTCGATGTTCATGCAGATGATTGTCGTCCTCAGCTCACGAAACTCATTTTCGATGATACCTAGAAAGTGTGAGCTGTTTATGACCTGTTGCTCACCGGTTGCAAAGAAAATCTGATGTAGCCTCCTTCAAAGAAGAACTCCTTCAAAGTGTACAGCATTTCGGCATCAAAGGTTTTAATGGTCTGTTTAATCAACTCGGTATAGGAAGCACAGTACATCGAGTAGAAAGCCTCCCTTCTGGTATCGTCGAGAGTTCCGGATCTAAGCATTTCTCCTGCTGTTATTCCGATGTATATTTACGAAGATGTTTTTCTAAATCTGAAACACCGAAATCCGTCATATGTCTTAGATAATCATCCTCACAAATATTTGTAAGGAGACTCATTATTGATTCTTAAGGTGATTGCTCATGTTCAGGAGTTCCGGAACTCCTAACTGAAAGATACGATTCACTTTATTGATAATGGGCATCGTGTCATTAGAGTGACAGAAGTGCGCTGTGTGGTTTGATTGTTGTCGCAGTTAGACTGGAGTGAAAAAACAACACGAGCTCCGAAAACTGTTCCAAATTCTTTATGACAATTGACTCCAACGATAGCCTTCTGGTCATCTACCACCATGCGGCCTCATATTGAAGGCCTCAATTCCAAGATACTTTGTATCATCTGTAATTCCTTGGATCGTATAGAAACGAATCAACTGTTCCATCAACTTTGAGACTTCTCCATCGAAATACTTTAAGACATAATTGAAGTATTTTTTGGAGAACTTTATGTTATGATTCCTTCAGACATCTCAGACAAAATTAAAAAAATAATTTTACTAAGCGCCTTGCGGATTTTGTGAACTTCTGAATTCAAGAAATGAGATTATGGAATTCATACATTGACATTTCATGCAAAACATTCTTCTTAGATTGCTCCAACAAATCAGGATTTTCTCAAAAAAACTTCTTAACTTATCTTATAAATTTTGGAACTATCCTATAGTTTTTGTGTAGCTCTCGCAGGTGTCCTCGGGAGATTCCTTTAGAATCACAAAACTTTTCATGTTCATTGATTTCTTTAAAAAACCCATCACAAAAATGTTTTGAAATACTGGCGATGAGATGCCAGAAGAAACTTCTGAAAGAATCCCTAGAGGAATGTCTACAAACTCCTGAAGAATAGTTATAGAAACGCGCATTGAATATCTCAAGGAATGTCTGACTTTTCATAGAAGATTATCCCAAAAAATTGTTAAGAAATCATTTAGGGGAACATACAACAAACTGACTTTCAAACTGTAAGCTGTCACTGTAGTGGGAGCTGGATAGTCAAGAACAAAATGGATAAAGTTTTAGGCTCAGGAAATACCAGCACATAGGTCCTAAGCTCGGTTCCAAGCTAAATGAATCGCCCGTAAACAATTATCTCACATCGAAGAACGTTTCATATATTCTGTCAAAATAACAAAGAAAATCAAAACAAAAACAAAGATTCTTGTACAAGGTATGAGGTGCACTTAGAACCAAGGAGTTATTCAACATTGAGCCAATTTTAAATTGCTAGTATCCTATTGAGTGTTGGTGTCAGTGTTAATTGGTTTCTTTTGCTCCATGGGCCTTAAACAGCTCTACTAAAGTAGAATTGGTAGGAAAGTGGGATCTTGGAATGTACATATATTATAAATTCGAGGTTTTTCAGTGGACAAGTAATTGTCAAAAATCTTAAAAATCTTGGTTTATCTCAAAAATCTGTAATCTTTACATACAGATATCTGTATAAAAAATATGAAAAAAATCTGTGTCAATCTAGATAAATCATGTGGCAACCCTGGTCATAGTGGGAAAAAACGGACCCAAATTCCCACAGATGAGGCGCCGCTGGATTTTCTGCTTGAAATATATCATTTCTTATGGGAAATTTGCCAAAAAATTTAAAGGAGCTGGTTCTGCGCTGGACCCAGGAAATGGTCAATTTTACCCCATTTACCCCTAAAAATGTGTCTTTCTGTGTTGGCACCCATATAACTAAAAACGCCGCTGATTGTTTGCCCGCATAGAAGCATATTTCATATTAAAAACTCTTAGTAATCGAATGGTGGATTCATTCAGCTCCGAGCTTGGAAAGTGGAGTATTTTTCTCATTTTCCCCTTTAATTTGGTTTTTTGCCCAATTCCCTTTAAATTGCGGTTTTCTTGTTCGTTCCATTTCAGCTAGAATTTCTGCCAAAGTTTTTGGATGAAAAGAGCCTATCTTACGTGAAAAAGCCTAAGAATTCAAATGGTGTTGTTTTCATCCATTTGCAGAATCGGCAAACTGTCCATTTTGCCCCATATAATCCTTATTTTGTGTGTTTTAATTCATATATCTACAATCGCTGCTGGATTTGGCCCGGAAATTGGTCTATTTTGCTACATTTACCCCTCAACATGTGCCTTTTTGATTTGGTAGCCATGTAACTACAATCGTCACTGAATTTAACTATGGAGCATATAAAATAATCATCAGTTTTTTTTCAGTGTAGTTTTCATCTTCACAGTGAATTTCCCAGCTCGATGCGCTTGACGAGAAACGTCAAAATTTCTCAGGAGATTGTTGAGAACTGTTATTAGTTGATGATGATGATGATGATGTGAACTACCATCTAATGTAGCAAGGCAACTGCCTATAGCACTGGACTGTTTTAATTAAACGATTTGATCAAGGTTGTTCTGTGGTAAATGTTTCATCATGTTCCTGTATGAAGGGCCAAAAACGTATTGTGGGCCCGTAAGCAGATACACTTACGCGCAACCCAAAGCTACAGGGGTCTAGAGAGAATCTCCTTCCAGAAACAAGTTCGCAGAAACCACACCAAAACCGAGCCCTCGCCAATTGAAAAGTCCCATTAGATGGGGAGAAGAGCCCGCCCTTTATTCACGAAATGTTAACAACAGGAAGTTGGCAGTTCCACTCTTCCTATCCAAATCGCTTCAATCGGGTACTCTGATGGTCCCTCCCTTTATCCCAACATATGGTGTTACATAAATATATGAAAAATTCAGAGAAATTAATATGATTTTCTTACCTTGATATTGAATTCATCATACCTTGAAGCTTGTGTTAGTTTGTTTGGCTAAAAGTAATTGGTTAGGGTTCACTTACGCTTCGCTTCTGACTTTAGCGTGGCTTTTGAGCGATACCATGACTCACAATGTGTAAGACACCAATCTCGGCTATGGACTGGAAAAGCATGCAAGTGGAACATGCTGCGCATGTGAGATTTTCATGGTGATATTCTCACAACGGCCGTTCAGAATGGTTCGACGGATGCATATGAAAGATCATTCCCGATGAGTTTCCACTCGTTTACTCAGAAGACAAGAAACATTTTACTACAAGCTACATTTGAGAATATCAGGACAATGATCCCCCACCGCATCTTCGAGTGGTCATTACAAGCTGTCCATTTGGTTCAGGCACTTTTGAACGTTTATGTGGCAGACTATTCACACATAAAATCTGCCGCGACCAACTCGACAGAACTCGCCCATACCCCTTTCTGAACCGAAGGGCAGGGTGTTGAGAACTGTTGTGAGAACTAGTTGTGCCGAAAATGTAGTATGTAGTTCAAATTTTTCGATTCGTTATACAGGATGTTATCAAATAGAGATATTGCGAATGCTTACCTCAATTCTAGTGGAAGTAAAGAACGTGTTATGCAGCTCTTTTATGCTTCAACTCAATCCATAAAATCCACGAGTTGGGTGAAAGAGACAGACACTGCACTATGGTCCAGATTACGAATTTACGAGGAAACATGCTCCCAGCGCCTAAACTTGAAACTTTACAGCAAAGTGATGTTCTACAACATGGTTTGTATTACTAAGGCCCATTTTGTGATGTTAATTTAAATTAGGGTGGTCTCCATTTTCACGGAAATACAGAACCTAACTTTTTTAGACGTTTACGCATTTCGGCAAAGTTGTAGCGTAGAAAATTTCATGGAATTTTCATATATAAATTTACATGTAGTTTAAAAATTGACCGATTTAGAGAAATTTTCCCTCGTCAACTTAGGGTGGACCATAAAAAAACGTTTTTTTTGCCCTAACTTTTTTATTTCAATTCTCACCGAAAAATTGTGTTGCAACGAGTTTTAGAACTTATAAAGACGCGTACTTTGGTGCACAAACTTAGCCGCTATCTTCAATCAAGCAATAGTTATTGAAGTTTTTCTTAAAAAAATACGCTCTTTTCAAATGTTGATTTTTATGATTGGGGCAAACACAAAAAAAAATTTAAGACGTCATTTCAAAGGACAAATTATATTGTTCAGCATATGTGAAAATAAAATAAAAATAAAAAAATGGGCCTTTGTTTTTATTTCAAGTTTCAGCGCCATTTTTTTTTTAAAGTTAAAAATTGACCGATTTAGAGCAACTTTTCGCTCGTCAACTTAGGTGTACCATGAAAAAAGTTTTTCTGTCCTTGCTGTTTTATTCAATTCCCCATCGTAATGTTTTTGTTACGACGAGTTGTAGAGCTTTTGAAGGCGTGTATTTTGATGTATTAATTTTGCCGCTAGCTTCAACCAATCAATAGTTATTGAAGTTTTTCTTTTCAAACCATGCCAGATTCAAATGTAATTTTCTAAAGATACAGAAATAATATATCTCTAATTTTTCATATATGCTGAACAATATAAATTGTCCTTTAAAATGACGTCTTAAATTTTTTTTTGTGTTTGCCCCAATCATGAAAATCAACATTTGAAAAGAGCGTATTTTTTTAAGAAAAACTTCAATAACTATTGCTTGATTGAAGCTAGCGGCTAAGTTTGTGCACCAAAGTACGCGTCTTTATAAGTTCTAAAACTCGTTGCATCACAATTTTTCGGTGGGAATTGAAATAAAAAAGTTAGGGCAAAAAAACGTTGTTTTATGGTCCACCCTAAGTTGTCGAGGGAAAATTTCTCTAAATCGGTCAATTTTTAAACTACATGTAAATTTATATATGAAAATTCCATGAGATTTTCAACGCTACAACTTTGCCGAAATGCGTATGCTCTATTTCGCAAATAAAAAAGTTAGGTTCTGTATTTTCGTGAATATGGGGACCAATTCTAATTTTGATTAACATCACAAAATGGGCCTTAGTAATACAAACCATGTTGTATAATATCACTTGTAACGCGGTGCGTTTATTTGGACCAATTTTGTATAAATGTAAATATGTAAATACTAGATTTGTAGGTCAAGGTAATGTAAATAGTAGATTATGTGTTTCAAATTAGATTTTCGTTTCCAATTGGATTCTTGTTTTGAGTCGTGTTATTCATTGTACATTTGTAGGGTTTCTTATTGCATGATAGGTGGAAGCTTTTTTATAGCACGCTAGGATGAAAGTTTGTTTTTATGGGAGGCTACATATGCGAAAGAGACGGATATCAAATGAACACCTGAATACAATACAATGGCTAAGCCGAACATCATTTCTCGCGTCCGATTCAATTTCTTTGATTCCGTGGTTTCTTGGGCAATGGAGGTTTTAATCCCGGCCATTACGCTAGCGAATCGGCTGGAAAACAGTTGTGTTTGACGTGGTTTTAAGTGTTTTAAGTGTTTAGTCAAAGGTGACTTGTTAAATAATGGCATGAGCCAGTTCATAGATGTAACTTTTTTTTGTATATTCAGTTTTTAGAGTGCTTTTGTGTAGCATATGCGTTGCAAATAACTGGTAAAATCGATTAAAAATTGTGAATACGTACAAAAAAGGTAATGTTACTAAATGTTTAATTTCGGGTGTTTCTTGATTTTAATTTTGGTCATTTCGCGTTGGACAGCTCGTTCGACGGGCTTTTTGTGTTGTACGGGCTGGTTTAATATTCCTCGTTCGGCGATCGTGGATGCTGAAGAATTTGATTTGAGCGATTTGGTGAACGTCGTCTGCAAGAACGCCAGACTCGTGCGCCCTGCAAAGGCCCGCCTGATCAGGTAGCTAAACGGAGGAGAGTGAAGTTCGCTCGGAAAACTAGCGAATTTATTCCGACGGTCGCCAATAATCCGTCGTGTTTCCACCCTACGTTACAATCCTTGTGGAACCGATAGCGAGAGCGCGGTTTCAGTGATCCGTTGTCAAGTGTCGGACACTGAACCGGACCTTACCCAAAATATATAGTAGTCTTCCTTAACCCCGCTCGGTCATAGCGGAAAGGTACGCGAAGCCGGGTCGCTTGGGAAAGGGGACTCCTATATTGAAGGAGACGGTCAATTCCGGACGTTCTCGACAAAATATAAATCGGAAGCCTTCCGTCCAGCCGCCACTTCTCCGCAACTCTAGTTTCGGCCATATTGCGCACGGGTCTAGGTACGCCGCGACACGCCATTTGTGTGGTCAGCCGTCGCCATTTCGGAACCATCGCCATTTTGGAACCGTCGCCATTTCAGAACCGTCGCCATTCCTGAACCGCCATCACCGCTTCAAATTATCGTCGCTTCGTTCCGTCATCAGCATTGCTTCGTTTGTCACCGTCATCACCGTCATCAGAAAAACCTGCGCAGGTATGTCCGTACAAAGTTTTCATGGCCATGATTAGTTAGATAATTTGTAGCCTTAGAGCAAGTTCTGTCCAACACGAGTGAAGCTTGTAAATAGATGTTAAATAGATTGAGATTGGAGTTTGTTGTTTAGTTTCCGTTTTTTATTCACGTTTCGTCCTTTAGCTGGCTCATTCGTCATTTTCAATATTGCGTTCGTCTATTCAAATCAAGCACATTCGTTTGAAAACAGGTTCGTTGGTTTGTTCTGGCTTTAAAGTCTAAAGAGACTACGGGAATTATATAACTTGAATGGATTGGTGGGTTTTTCGTTAATTTTATCGGCAGAAGGTGTTCATTTGAGGTTTCAGCAGCATATGTGCGTTTGAAGTAGGGTTTTCCTAAAGTACCGTTCGGGTGGTTCCTCTGAGAAACCAGTTTCAAAAATTAGTCGGGCATATTCAACACGACCGGTGGTCTCCCTTAATGGGAGTGGCGCTTAAGCCATCGCGTTTTACTGTGATTCAGCACCCTTCCCCCGCACGGTTACATTGGCGCCCAACGTCAAAAAACTTTTTATTCTTTGGAAACTCATTCCAGTTGAATTTAAACTTTTCACATAGTATTTGGAGATAACTTGATTGTAAATATATTTTTTGTAGGCTAAGGTTTTCAGGTAGACTTTGTTTGAATTTGGTTGAGGTGTTTTCATTTGTTTTTATATCGAAGTGAAGTGAGTTTTAGGTTTTGTTTGTATTGTTTAAGTGAATTTGTTCAAGTTTGCTCAAAATGGCCTTCGATTATATTCTACCAGCGGTTGAGTATCTTTTGGAAGACGAGGTAGACTACGAATTAAAATTACGAAGACAATGGGTGGACAAAAGAGAGAGTCTAGAAGATAAAAAGAGATTGTTGAGGCGGTTGGTCAAGGAAGACAGAAAGTTAAAGGTACCGTAATGCGCCGATAGCGAATATAAAGAACGAAAAAGCGTGATCGTAAAAAATGTTGATGAGCTAGAAGAACATCTAAGTAAACGCAAAGATCGAGCAGTTGTATCCAGGCTTCGTCATTATTTGATTAGAACAGCAAATGCTGCGGTTAGTGACGAAACGGATGAAAAATTACAGGCAGACCTATATGAACGCATTGAGAGAATTTTCAGAGAATACGATATTGAAACTCGGGATAGGGCAGAGGGGCCTCCTGAAGAAGAAAGCTTAGGAGATAGAAATGACCGAACCGAAGGAGAGGAAGAGAAGAAACAGATTGAGGGGAACAAAAGTGATTTAATGGAATCGGTCTCAGAAGGAAGTAAGGGAGAAAATAACAAGAAAGCATTACTAGAGTTTTCAAAGGGTGCAATTCCTAAGGTGAAAGCTGATAGAAAGGTAGATAGCTCAAAGACTGAGAGACGATATCCAGAAGATGATTTGGAAGAGTTCCATCTAAGACGTGACGGGAAGGATAGTAAGAGGACGGTGGAGAGGCAATATCATTTTAAAACACACAGGGAAGAGAAAAGACGTACCAACACAAGAGATGAAGAAAAGCATGGATATGTTAGCGAACACAGGAGAGATGAAGAAAAGCACAAGAGCAGTAGGATAAACGGAAGACATCGCGGCTCGAAACAAGACGATGAGAGAAGTCACCGTGGTAGGAATGGAAAGTACAGAAAACATAGATTTGAGAGAAGCTCGAGTTCCAGTTCAAATTCAAATAGTGACGTTTCGATAATCAACAGACATAGGCTTAGAAAGGACTATCTGTCAGATAGTTATAGCTCGTGTTCTAATAGCGAATATGGAAGGAATAGATGCCGAAGCTCTCGAAGACACAGTCGTAGACATCGAAGATACTCATCGTCTAGTCGAAGTCCTAGTATAAATAGAAGTCATTATAGGAGATCTCGAGTCCAAAATTGGGACCTGAACTTTTCTGGAGACAACAAATCAATGCAAGTTGAAGATTTTTTGGCACGAATAAGAAAGTTAGCTCGACACGAGGGGTATCATCAAAGGAGCTGATGATACATATTCACCATCGTTTGAAAGGCGAAGCATACGACTGGTGGTTTACCCGAGAAGATAGATTTACAAGTTGGGAGAAATTTGAAGATGAAATAAGGTTCAGATATGGCAATCCTAATAGAGATCGGGGAATCAGAGCCCAGATTCGGGAACTGAAACAGAAACGCAGCGAATCTTTCATCGCGTACGTGACTGAAATGGAAAAACTGAATCAATGCTTACAACGTCCCTTTTCATCAAGAACATTGTTTGAGCTAATTTGGGAAAATATGCGCTCCCATTACCGATCACGTCTATCAGTCCTTCGGATAAAAGGCTTGGAGCATCTGATAGAGGTCAATCACAAAATTGATGCAAATGACCCTAGCTTATTTAGATCGAATCAAACAACAAGAGGAGAAATTCACCATCTAGAAGCGGACGATTATTATACTGATAATTCAAGAGCGGAGGATGAGCATCGAATAAATGCACTCCAAGAAAGGCAGTTGAATACAAGGCCAGCTGCAAGCAGAAATCAGCCGCAGGTTCCTTATAGACCACGACCATATCATGAAGCACAAAATACCGTATGCTGGAACTGTCAAAGAGCAGGTCATATTTGGAGGGCTTGTAACGAACCTAAGCGCATATTTTGTTACGCATGCGGAAATATGGGTCGTACAACCCAGACTTGTGAGAAGAACCATAGAAGGATCACACCTCAGAGGACATCACCCTCGACAAACTAAATGCGAGATGTTTGTAAGGGATCCAGTCATCTCGCCAAAAGAAGAGATTCCCGGGGTCTTTGGAATCGGTAATGATAATGAGGCAGCGTTATTTCATGTACGGGTTAATCCAAGTGCTTGTCCGCATATAAAGGTCAACATATTGGGAACTGAGGTGATCGCTCTACTGGATTCAGGAGCTGGTATTAGCGTGATAAGTGAGCTTAAGTTACTTGAAGCTCACAGATTTAAAATGTTGAAATCAAATATTAAAGTTAGCACGGCAGATAATACAGTTCACTCGTGTCTTGGTTATGTTAACATCCCGTACACGCTTGGAGATGAAACTAGAGTGATAGCCACTTTAGTTGTCCCCGAAATTCGAAAACCATTAATTTTGGGAATGGATTTCTGGAAAGCTTTCCGAATCAGCCCCATGATGACCAATCATGACCGAATCGAGGAGCTGAACCTAACATGGACATCTAATTTGAGTGGAGAGATGGTAATTAACCATCTACAGATAGAAACAAACCTCAATTCGGATGCAGATGATCCAATAGAGTACTCAATTCGTTTGTTAAAGGCATCAGAAATACCCGAGGGAGTTTTAATTAAATCGCTCCCTGAAGAAGACAGTTCGTTAGACGTACCAACCTTGGATCTCCCAAGGAATCCGGGTGAGCTGATAGAAAATATTGAAACCGAACATAAGCTATCCCTATCGGAGAGGACAAGACTGAAAGAATCACTGAGGAATTTTGCTTGCACCAGTCATAAAAATCTTGGTAGAACAACTTTACTCGAACACCGCATAGAATTGGTAGGAGGAACGAATCTGAAAGACTTGCCAATGTATCGGTATGCACCCAAGATGTGGGATAAAATAGAACCAGAAATAGAAAGATGGAAACAGTTGGATGTAATAGAGGAATGCATGGCCGAATATGCGAATCCATTGGTACCCGTAAGAAAAGCCAACGGTAAAATTCGAGTTTGCCTCGATTCACGCCGAATCAATCAAATAACAAAGAAGGACGCATACCCAATGCGTAACATGTCAGAAATTTTTCACCGTTTGCAAAAAGCCAAATATTTCAGCGTGATAGACTTGAAAGACGCGTACTTTCAGATACCACTAAGTGAAAAGTCGAGAGATTATACAGCCTTCCGAACTCCGAAAGGCTTGTTTCGTTTCAAAGTAGTCCCATTTGGATTAAAAACGCACCGTTCACCATGAACAGGTTAATGAACAGAGCGATCGGATTTGACTTAGAGCCAAAAGTCTTCACGTACTTGGATGACATAATTGTAGCAACTGAAACGCTTGAAGAACATTGCATACTGCTCAAAGAGGTAGCAAACAGATTGCAAAACGCCGGATTAACTATTTCGGTTGAAAAAAGCAGGTTTTGTAGAAAGCAAGTACGTTATTTGGGTTACATTTTAACAGAAAATGGTTTAACTGTGGACAGCGCAAAATTGGAACCCATTCTAAATTATCCACAGCCGAAAACTGTTCGCGAAGTAAGGCGATTACTAGGTTTAATGGGTTTTATCAAAAATTCATACCTAAATACAGTCATCTTACTGCTCCCATAACCGAGCTGTTGAAAAAAGGGCGTAAATTTAAATGGTCAGTGGAAGCAGAAGAAGGTCTTAACCAGTTAAAATCGGTTTTAACTTCAGCATCGGTACTTGCTAACCCTGATTACTCGAGACCGTTCATAATAGAAACAGACGCATCACAATTAGCAGTTGGAGCTGCGTTGCTACAAGAATTCGAAGAAGGCAAACGTATCATAGGGTATTTTAGCAAGAAATTAACCAGCACTCAGAGGAAATATTCAGCAACGGAGAAGGAATGTTTAGGTGTGCTGCTGGCAGTAGAAAATTTCAGGCATTATGTAGAGGGGTCAACGTTCAGAGTGATAACTGATGCTAAGAGCATCACCTGGCTGTTCTCAATATCGGCAGCAAACGCTAACTCACGTCTCCTACGATGGGCGCTAAAG